>JASPKZ010008016.1:0-149382 GCA_030220185.1 Diploptera punctata
ACAGATAATGCAATAAAAATTTGCATACATATAGCTTTGAATTAGGCTTCATGTTAGTATAATTGTTTATTTCATAGACATGATAATTTCCAACCAATAATGAGAAAATTCCATTATCAATATCAGTACACTTTCCTCCAAAACTACTCAACCAATCAGAATGTAACTTAGAACAGTATGTTTAATCAACTGATGAAAAATTAAGTAAATATGTCAATTTGGTTCTGAAATATACAACTTTATACTCTATCGTTACAAAATTACATTCAAAGTAAGTAATATATTGTGCCATAACATTTTTTATGTTTCATATTATGACTTCAGTTTTTCATCAAAATAAAGTTTAATATATTGGAAGTAATCCCTGAAAAAAAAATGTTTCACTAGCTTCAATAGTTTTGAAAATGTGTGTACCTTTATGTTGAAAAACGTCAATACGAGAAAATGTCCACTAAAAGTTCATGTATATAATTCTGTATCTGACAGCTGGTTGACTTAGAACTCTCCATACTGGTAGTACTGGTCATCATCTCTTTCTCTTCTTATAGCTCTGTTGTTTCTTCTGGCTCTCTGTCATTGCAGCTTCCTTTTTCACTGATTTAGATTTGTCAATGCAGGATTTGTCGATGCAGCTAAGTATGAGTTTGTGAACAAACCTTCCTGTATTCTTAACCTCTTCAATATTTTTAACCTAATACAAGTTCGTAAGACCACACATCAAATATGCTCGCTCCCTCCCTCCCTTCCCTTTCCCATACTCCTCATGGCATATGCCAATCTTATGTTGGTTTCATAAAAATCCTCACCAGTCTTATTAGAAGAATGAAATTTATTAGAATTATCACATACTGTGCAATACAGCTGAAAAATTCTGCCAAGACCAGATCTTTCTATTATCACATTGTAGCTGTTTTCTTGTATAAGTATTTCCTTAAACTTTCTTTTCTTGAAAACAAGACGTGCTATTCCAATTTTCTAATTATGTAAGATAATTAGATATTATGAAAACACATTTTATTCAAAATAAAACTCAATTTCATAAACGCACAATTGGTTATATTTAAATTAATATTGGGAAGTAAACATTATCGGTCTTACTAATAAAAATCTCTAATACAGGCTTTCATCAGTTGTTTAATTATACAATATATAAGCCTTATGTAGATCACGTATAATTTTCCTTACTAATAAACGTTGTGGCCGGAGCTATATAACAAAACAGCAGTTATACACAATACGTCACATATTCGTCATCATAATGACGTCAGAACAATATTACTCGCAGTTTGTAACAGAAATAAAACAACATCAACTAGTGATTATTGTGTAAGAAATGAATATGGATAAGAATTAATAGAGATTCCCTAATTGAGGAGGTACGGAAAAAATAAGTGCGTTTTAATTTATATACATTTCACTTCACGCTATATCAAATAAAACGTAGAATTGGTTTCACAGATAATGTGCTGCCATCTAACGTCAAGAATTTCGACCAATTCTTGGAAACTAATAAAAGCTTTCCCCATTACTTATGAATTATATGCAGTGTTTTAAGATGCGTTAGAAAACGTTCAAAATAGTAGGAAATGTTACTGACAACAAAATATCATTTCAAGCGAAAAAAAAAATGACTATAGTTTGACCGGGAATCGAAACTACGACCTCACGCATCGTAGTCGGAAACTCTAACCACAAGACTACCAAGTTAACACGTATCTTCTTGCAATAATCGTACCTCTATACTTAAATGCATTTTTATATCGGTGTGTGTGTTATGTATTAAAGATGCAAGAAAGTTTTCTTAAAATAATATTATGAAGCATTTAAGCTACATTCAGGTTAAATCTTGTCTACAGCAATTATTGTAGAACATATCCTTTTGTGATTCAATGTTAACATATTTTTAGGCCTAATCGAGAATGAGTGTAACGAAAGGCATTTTATGATGCCTTTATTTTCCTACCCAGAGCTTTATTAATATTATTTATGCCCTGTGCATCCATCAAACAGTCGTTAAAGTGTTGCATTTTGGGTTAAATTTAAGGAAACTTTCATCAATATCATAAGAAAACAATCAGTTGATCTTGATGTCCGACATTTTGTCTAGTTATAGAATCCTTAAACAAGGGTGGAGGCATGTATAACGATTCCCATGTAAAGTTGTACACCTCTTCTACACTGAACAGCTAATACAGTGTTTATTAGTAAGAATTTTCAACTGAGATGTGTATAAACCTTGTATAAAAGTTATATATGGATTATTAGTAAGAGGGTATGAGGTTGTATCATTAATAGTGAGTGGAGAACATATTTTAATCGACTCACCTCATACATTTTCAAACTTCTTTGATACCGACGGTTTCAGACAATATCATGTCCTTCATCATGAGTGGACGCCATGACTGATGAAGGACATGATATTGTCTGAAACCGTCGGTATCAAAGAAGTTTGAAAATGTATGAGGTGAATCAATTAAAATATGTTCTCCACTCACTATTAATAAAAACAATTGGTTACACAGATAAAAAGTGAAATCTGGTGTTTAGTTTGAAAACTAAGAAACAGAAGACTGCAATTATACATGGAGATTGCAATTTAGAAGCACGATGCAAAGAGAAACTGATGGGAAGTCAAAAATTGCAGACGGAATTAATCCAATGTTAGAAACTGTGATAGGGGGCATGTCCGGCATAGTTTTTAAATGCATGGGGCATGTTTTTTTTTAATGTTTGAGGCACTTCTCTATGAGATACCTAAATAAAATGTTCACAGTTTGCCAAGAAAAGTGTGAAGATTTCAAATATCATTATTTCCAAAAATTGGAATTTTTTACCTCCACCGACGAACATCCCCCCTTAATGACTGATTCTAAACATAGTTCCTTCAATACATTATTATTGCATTTGTGATCCCATTTGGTATATCCTGCTGTATATCTCGTTAATCTCATTTCACTAGAAGTTATATTGCTATCTCCTCCTTTCCTCAAAGTTCATGCTCGACTGCCATAGCAAAGTGTAGGCCTTGCTAAGGTTTTGTATAACCATACTCTGGTATCTCTCTGGACTAGGAAAGTTTTCATTACTGAATTTATTATTCCAATGGTTTTATTAAAATTAATAATTTTATTTGATAGTCTACTTCATCCAAATATGTTAATGTATGTACATATTATTCATTTTTAAACATCTTAAAGATGGACAAATTATATTTGATGCCTAGACTGGAGTTTGAACCTTCTATGTCAATGCTCTTCCATCTGAGCTACCTAGGCCTCCAATTTAAATGCGTATTTTTCTCTTATACATATTCTCTAACCCCAAATGCTACGAGCCGTTGCTACAATTTTTGCAAATGGTGGCTTCTTTATTAAGAAGACTTTTTATTGGGAATTTATATAAAGATTTATTAAACACACTGTGTACATTATAATACAATTACTGGAAGTTATTGCCATCAGCATAGAATTTTAAAGGCTTACTTCTTGCTATGCAGTCAATAAGGTGGTATTGTCGACATTTTTGGTCGGATAGCTTGCAGAGGCACTGGTTCAATGCGAAGTGGAACCCTTTTATGGTACATACTCTGTAGTGGAATCCATGTGTGGAGGTCCTCGTGAACACGTGTCTTAGGGAGAAGTTTGGTTCCTTCCATTCTTTGGTGTTCATCGCCGGGGTCAGGAAGAATCCGAAGAAGAATCTTATGTGTGCTTCGTAGGCCGGGGTTTGTGGCAGGTTATAATGTAATGCTATTTCTCTGATGAAGAAGTCAGTCTTGGTTAGATGGTATATGAGTCAGGAGCTCGTTGACCTTGAAACCCTAAGTACTCTCTGGAGGTAGGCAATTTTGACCATTTCCAGTCTTTTCAGATTTGCTATGGTTAACCGAGTCCAGAATGTGGTGACTGCATAGCACACTATTGGTGGTATCTTAATATGAAATAGTCTTATAGCTGCTTCGATTGATAGCTTTTCAACATTTCGAATGTCAAATATGGCCTTTATTGCTGAGTTGCATCTTTCCTGGATGTGCTTGGTGAATGATTTTCCTGTGACTTGCAACGTTAGACCGAGATACTTGTACCAGTTGGCTAATTCTAGTTGAGCATTTCCATACTTGAATTTGTCATCCTTGTTTACGTTTCCTCCTCGTCTAAATTCATAATCTTAGTTTTGCTTGTGTTAACTTCTAGTCCATTCCTGTGCGCCCAATTGTGTAGTTTATCCAGGCTAGTCTGAAGAGCTACTTTATTTCTGGATAGGATGACTATATCATCTGCATAGAAGAGGACCATGGCTTCCGGTGATGCTACTTCTTTGACTATGTCGTGGGTTAGCAAGTTGAAGAGGAATGGGCTAAGAGGATTCCCTTGAAGCACTCCATTTGTTTGTATTATGTGATCAGATTGGCTAAATTTGTCATTTATGGTTAGTAGGTTGAAAGCCAGTATACTTTCAATTAGTTTCAAGAAAGGGTTCTGTTTTCCCAGTATTCTGGAGATTTTGTCCAGTAATATGTTTCTATTTACGCTGTCAAACACCTTGGAGAATTTAAACATTACTTATAAAGCCAGTAGTGCTTCTTTCAATGTTCATATTATTCGTTTTTAAACATCTTAATGATGGACAAATTATATTTGAAAAGAAAAATACGCACCTAGACTGGGGTTTGAACCCAGGACCCTTGACTATGTCCAAGGTAGGTAAATGAATTTACTCTTTCCACTATTTTTGAATCTATACAAATTTTACTATGTACAGGGTATTTTCCTTCAAAAGCCATTACTTTTGTTTTCTCTGTATTGATTTTTATGTTATAGTTGATAACTATTTTGTTAAAATTATATACAGAATATTGTAATTCATCCTCTGGGGTGCCACTAATTAAACATCATCTGAAAAATAACTCATCTAATTTCAAATTTCTATTCAATTGTATAGGTACCTTAAATTTGCTTATTTGGATCAGTAGTCTGAAATATTTTGATGTTATATTTGAAATTAACATTTTCCAAAATTGGATATACAGTAGTTTTATTTTACAAAGAAAAATTACATTCAAACCAGGAGTCAAACACCGGATCTCTGACTGTACGTCAGTGCAATAACTGGTATTCGAACTTCCGATAAGAACATCAAATTTCTTTCCACTTATACAATTAATTCTCCTCTTCCTATTGGAGGTTCGAATGGCATAGCAGTATCGCACATTTTTCTTTCTAAAATAATACTATATCCAAGTCTGAAATATGTTACAGATCAGACCGGATAGTGTATGCTGATGCTCTGAAGACTAATATTTGTATGAGCTGAACATAGATATGTGAAGCAATATTAAAATCTTGCCCATAATTTTTACATGAATAAAATAGGTAAGAAATACAAGCTGAGTTAACAAAGTTACGACAGCGTAGATGATTAATGCAAAAACCATGATAGATACTGAACTACATTAGTCTCCAGTTCGAATGTCATGCAGACTTTTTTAATAAACTGATTTCTTAACCTAGATCTAGAAAATTATAATAAGTTTTCATTCTGCATAACTCTATTCATCTATACATTATATTTATCATAATGTAATGAATATAATACAGTATACTTTAACAGGAAAATATCATTAGCAGGCAATAGTCAATTTACCACCTATAGAGAACTATGTCCAGCAATGCCATTCCTGTAAGTAATTTGGATAAGCTATTACATGTTAAGCAATTTAACATGAATGAATGAATTACACACTCCTGCATATGTTCAGTTTAAATAGAACATGATTGTATAATAAACAATGCAGAATATCGAATCCCATTTTTATAAATGACAAACAGGCAAAATCTATGTTTGCAGTTCATAAGACTCATTTGCACCGGCCTTTCTGCTGCAGCACAGCAGGAACAGAGCTTGGGGTTCCAGAGTCTACAACAAGATGGTGGGCTTAGTTGGTTTTGCCTAGATGAAAAAGTAAGAAATTGTGCAATTCCTGGAAGGTGATGAATTTCTTCCCTGAGAAAGAACGCGAGATTAATTAGGGAAGTTAGGCCTACCAATTTCTAACTTCCCCTTAAATAATAATCACATCCAACTTTCTGGACTCCACAGCAACCACTAGGAGATTCCTCAATAGTCATGTTATAAGGTCCCATCAAACTCCCAAGAGTATGACGAACAGATCACGGATCATCTAGCCTTTGGTTCTACTTGATAGGACTTCGATTGGAGCAATCTAATTTTCTCCTACAAAGTTATTGTCAAGTATGCATGATGGCCGTATCCGTGTATATCACATGGATGGTACTGATATGATGCTCATTATTTATAAGCAATTCCTAGGTCATCTAGAATTTAACCTTAACTGGCTATAATAGTAGTGTTAAAATCCCATTTAAAGCCTTCTTGAAGAGTCTGCAAGACGGCACTGGAACGAAGGCTCACAGCCTCGAGCGAGCAGGATTGTATCAAAGAAAAATTTCCATTTAAAATGTGATGCCCAGGTAGCATAGTGGTCTAATGCACTGATACATAAAACCAAAAATTTTTCTCTTCAAATATTAATGTGTCGTTCGGTGTGAGTGATAAATTTAAATAAAAACATTGTAATATAAGCATTAGTGGCTATAATAATAGTGCTAAAATCCCATTTAAAATTTTTTTGAATAAGAAGCTGCAAGATGGCATTACAACAAAGGTTCACAGCCTCGGGTGAGCAAGATTGTTATAAGAGAGAAAAATTTCCATTCAAAGTGTGATGCTCACGAAGGCATCGTACTTTATTGCAATGGTATGTAAAACCAGAGACCTTGGGTTCAAATCGCAGTTTGGGCAAAATTTTTTTTCTTCCAATATTACTATGTAAATTTAGTTATTTTAGGAATTCACAGTATGAGGTATATCCATTTAGGTAAAATTTTATCACTAAAAAATATGAGGTGAGTGATAAAATTTTACCTAAATAAATATATATAAATGATTTAATACACAATTAAAACAACAAAATTTTCATCAGAAGACCTATGTAAATGCTATTTACGTACTTGAAACTCAAAATAAAGCCTTAAAAAATATGTGACATGTCATAGGAATCTGCACCCTACTTATCACAGTTAGAATTTGGGTAAAAAGTGAAGTACAGTTTTGGCAAATACAGTTATATACTTTTACAAAAAATAAACAGTACCAACTAAATTGGAAACACCATCTTGAAAGAATGAGTTCAAATCGGATCCTCAGAGCTGTTTATAATTATATACTAAGAGGACGAAGAGCTCTGGGCCATCCTATGAAACACTGGAGGGAAAATTTTCTATAGGATCGTAATAGGCCTTGGCCTAATACTTGGAAGGAAGAAGAAGATAAAAATATATATTAAAGCTTTCATATTAACTATAATTAACTTTATATTAAATTAATGTTGGGAAGTAAACATTATGAGGTATAATCATTAAAATTCATTGGAGAACATATTGTTTAAACAACTCACCTCATAGGATTCATGCTTCCATGATATCGCGATTTCAAACATAAAAGTGATCCCACAACAGGCCCGGAGGCCCTTGGGGTAGTAGGAAGTTAAGGCTCCCACTTTTTCTAGACAATCAGCACTTTAAGTCAGCCCTGCATGACGGCCGCCTTTACCCCAGAACAAGTGTCTGGTACTCATTTCCGTTAGAGGCTGAGTCGACCCCAGGGCCATAGTGCCGCCAGAGGGTTTGGGTCAGTTTAAAAATCCTGACCCCAACGGGACTTGAACCCTTGACCCTCCAGCTTGTAGCTCAGTGCCTTAACCACTACGCTACGGCGTGCCCCCTTTTAAAGCTTTCATACTAATTACAATTAACTTAATTCTGAACTTACCTTTTAATACCAGATCTTGTTGTTTACTTTCCAATTCAAGTGAGCATTTGTACTGGGCTAGAGCTTTTTCTTTCTGGCCAAGATTTTCTAAAGCTTGACCAAGAAGTTTGTGTGCACTGGCTGAATCTTCACGCATAGACAAATAACTTGAAACATAACGTCTTGTCAGCTCATATTCTCCAACCATAAAATACAGTTTAGCAATGTTATAACTACGAAGATTTCTCTGAAAATTAAAACATATGATTAATTCAAGTATTATTTGTACAAATTACAATAATGACAAAACAGTTGGGACAAGTTACAATGTGAATCAGGCAATAGTTGGAATCATGTCAAGGCATAGAACACCGAAAGTAATTGGTGTAGCAAATGTTGTCAGGGTCACCTGTTAAAGTATATGTATTATAAACTGGGTGTGGTTGTACAAGACCAGCTTTTTACTTTCACGACTTATGTCATTTTTGATGTAATTTAAAGTATTACGAAGTGTTGATGATACCATTTACCTCTGGGATTTAACCATCGTCAAAATATTGAAACGTATCATGAAATGAAGTAGTGGAAATATGATTTTACGTTGTAACCGTCAGACATGTTGAATGTTCCATAGAATAACAGATACGAAGAGGTCATTTATGTTACGTATTAAATCAGATTTAAAATGCAAGGAAACTAAAAGCTAACCAAACCTAAATCATTGAATGAAAACTAAATCAATTACTCTAACGTAGGTGAATTCCAGGGAACGTCCTTTTTATTATTTTAAGCGGTTAAATATGTAAAAGACAAATTCGGACATAATTTGTTGAAGCCACTGATATGCTGTATCGGTGGTATATCTGTGGTCATCAGTGGTGTATCTGTGGTCATCGGTGCTCATCGTTGTGATAATCGGTGGTTTATCGCTGGTTAGAAGTAAGAACTGTTGTAACCTTCGTGGTCATGACAGGAAATAGTCCCACTTTATTTTCATATTTACGAGAAAATAAAGAAGTGATAATAAGTTTCCCAGATTGAAATATGTTAAATATAGTATTTGATTAATATGTATGACAATTATGTACAGTTAAAGTGCGTAAATAAAAAGGCACTGTTCTCCCACCCGGCCATAAACTGCACTAAAATATTTACAAAGGTAAAACATTGATCCTGAATCAAAATATAGGTGACTAAGCAAAAATGCCAAGAATATCATCAAGGTATACACAGTTTGTGGCAACAATTCATTATCATATTGGACTGTTACATTACGACATCATTAGCATTAGGATTCCAATGTAAAAGGTTAGCTTATTATACCCGATTCCACGATCATTTCTTGCATCTAGCTATGGAGTGAAAAGTGTATATTTCTTCAGGGCTGAACCATCTTTCATGACACTGCATTGTGCTGTGTAGCAGAAGCAATTCTAATATTAGTCCTTGAGCATGATTTTTTTTCCCCCCACTGTTAAAATAACCTCTTAAGATACATGAGGTACCCTAATGTTCCAGGAGTAGAGAAATCCATTACCACCTTGCTAAAGCTGCCACATATATGGCAGAAGGTTCAAAACTTTGCCTGTGATTACACTGTGCAATAATTTTAAACTTTTTTTCTGTTCTCTAGTTGAAACTATGATTTTAACTAAATGAGATGTGCTGAATCAATTTCTGGAATCCCAAATTTTCTAACATGCACCAATTTTTATGACACTTTATACATATATATATGTATGTGTGTGTGTGCACGCGTGCATGTGCACACGTGTTATATGACATATTTAATATTGATCTTGAAGAAGATTTTCGGGCTGTAGGCCGTGGTCGTGAGGCTTGCAGTTCCCCGACGTTTCGCCAGAGACTGCGTCTGGCATCCTCAAGGGTTGTCTCAAGAGGATGCCAGACGCAGTCTCTGGCGAAACGTCGGGGAACTACAAGCTTCACGACCACGGCCTACAGCCCGAAAATCTTCTTCAAGATCATCATAGCAACTCCGGCCGTGAAAGTCTACGTGAATACATATTTAATATTGTTTTTACTAATACTTTTTGTGTCCTTTAGATGAAACAAAGTTATTTTAACTAAATGAGATATGCTGAATTCATTTCTGAAATTCAAAATTTCCTAACTATACCAATTTCTTGTAATTAGCACCTTTTAGAAGTATAAGTAACAAAACAATAAATCTCAAATAACACCAAATTCAAGTGTATTTATTACTGGGTGATCTCGTCACACCATATGTTCAACAAATGTAATAGCTTTACATTTACCATGTAACCAATTTCTCAAATTTCTAGAGCATGAATTCCAGCATGAGATGCAAATTACTTATTTTGGTCTCCCATATGGCATCCAAAATACAGTTCATATGGTTTCATTAGACCAATGATTTAAGACTACAGTTTTGACTTTTTAAGGTTCGTTCTCCTCAAACAATAACAAAAAGAATTAAAATTATTTATACACTGATGTGGCATTGTTATATCCTTAAAGTACACTTGTGTCCAAAAGTTAAGGATAATTAGTTCATTTGCCGACTTATTATAAAGCATTTGTCAGAATAATACAAAATTTGGTAAGGGTATGTTACAGATAATTAGAAACATGGCACGAAAGAAACAATGGTATGAATACGTCATTCACTTGTCATTTTCACAACAAACGAAAACTGCATTTCAGAATTCGAACATAAAAGTTGAACAACAATGGTTCAAATGATTAGTATGGGGTGTGATTACCCCTGACAGCTACACAAGACTCACATCGACGTGGCATGCTAGTGATGAGGTTGTTCAGGAGTTCGATGCTCAGCAAATTCCACTCCTCATGAAGAGCAATGTGAAGGTCTTGAAGTGTCCTCGGAGGAGGCTGACGAGATGCAATTTGTCTCCCTAAGGCATCCCATGCATGCTCTATAGGATTCATATCCGGAGACCTCGCTGGCCACTCCATACGCTGGATATCTTCCTCCTGAAGAAACTCATCCACCAGTTGTGACCTGTGAGGTCGGGCATTGTCATCCATGAATATGAATTCTGGACCCACAGCTCCCCTGAAAAGTCTTACATGAGTTTCCAGGATCTCTTCTCTATACCGCTGAGCATTAACAGTGCCACCTGCGAAGATGTGAAGCTCTGTGCATGCATTCATCATTATACCTCCCCATACCAGGAGACCACCGCCACCAAATGGATGTCTTTCCATGATGTTCATGGGGTTGTAACGAGTTCCTTGCTCCCTCCAGATAGTCACGCGATGCGAATCACAGTTCAAGCTGAATCTGGACTCGTCTGTAAATAGCACGCTGCTCCACTGATTTAGAGTCCAGTCGCGATGTTCCTGACTCCACCGTAAACGTGATCTCTTGTTATCAAGGGTGAGTGGGACGCACACTACAGGCCGTCTAGCATACAGACCAGCAGCTCTGAGTCTTCTATAGACAGTTTGTCTGGATACTCTGATACCTGAGGCGGCCGCAAGTTCTGAACTCAGTTGTCTGGCAGACATTGTTCGGTTTCTTCTTGCAGTTAACGCAAGATATCGATCCTGCTGAGGATTTGTAACTCTTGGACGACCTCCCACTGGTCTTCGCCTAACATCTCCGGTCTCTTGAAACCGTCGCCATAACCTAGATATAACATTTTGTGGCACATTAAGTGCTATGGAGACCTCAGTTTGTGTCTGTCCTGTTTCTAGCCGCCCAATAATTCTACCCCGAAGCAGAGGGTCCAGATGTTGTCTTTGTGCAATTTTACTGCAATCTGTTCTTACACTACATCTGATTATATCATAACTCTCTTTAAAAATGAAGATTTATGGAACAGGGCTTAACTGCAACCATGCAATTTTCATTTATAATTGCTATTAATTTTTTCATTGTTGAAGAGAGATTATAATTTAGTATGTAAACTAAACTAAATGTACTGAGAAACGTTTTGATAAATAATTTTTACTCCTTGCTCCTCTTTAAGCATTTTGATTTTCCGTTTACAAATTATCCTAAACTTTTGGACACCAGTGTACTTTTGAATCAGAAATATTAAGCACTAGCTCACTTTTTGAACAGGAAACCAATAGTCTGGAAGTAAATGATATATAATTAGTTAATAATGCTGAGTATATGGATGCACTTGATGGGCTGGTAATATTTAATTGTAATATGTATCACCAGTTGTCGAAATCTCCTGAGAAATAAATGAAAGTGATGTGGTATGTGGAGAGCAGGAGATTCAATTAAAATAATATACATGTTAAGCATTTTAACATATGGTGCTGAAGTCTGGCAAATTCCTACCAGGGAAACGAAAAGAATTTTAAGTACAGAAATGGATGTTTTAAGAAGATCAGCTGGAAAATCTAGAATGGATAGAATACGAAATAAAGAAATAAGGGAAATATGGGTGTACAAGAGGAGCCGGACATCATAGACATCATAGAAAAGAAAAGATTGCAGTGGTATGGTCATGTCAAACGAAAGCCAGAGCAAAGATTGCCAAAAATTGTTATGGAATGGATCCCATTGGAAAGGAGGAAGAGAGGAAGACCGAAGAAAACTTGGATAGAAGGGGTACAAGCAGCTATGAATATCAGAGGAATGGAGGAAGATCAATGGATGGATAGAGAGGAATGGCATTTGGTTTCCGGAAGACGGCAGCAGCTGCCAGGATACCGGATGATGATGATGATGATACATGTTAAAATGACATTCCTAAGTAAAATAAAAAAAAAAAATTTTTTTAAAGAAATAGTACCGGTATGTAATAAAATCTACTTATAGTCCTAGATTTATACATTACACAAAACTGTACACCTAATACATCTATTTTCATCAAAAGTACAAATTTTCTTTATATTATTTTTAGACTGAACATCTTACCTCAATATTAATGTTGATTTATTCAGAACATGTTCAAAACAATTCTGTTTTATCGTCAGCTTTTCCAGACTGGTTTTATTTATGTTGCATTATGTTGCACAACCTGGATGTCGATCTCAGCTCCATCGTGTGGTTGACCAAAGAACCTCCACACAAGGTTCTTTGGCCAACCACAGGATGGAGCTGACATCAACATCCAGGTTGTGCAAAATAATGCAACATAAATAAAACCAGTCTGGAAAAGCTGACGATAAAACAGAATTGTTTTGAAACAGGTTCAAGAATAAATCAACATTAATATCGAGGTAAGATGTTCAGACTAAAAATAATATAATTAACCTCAAAATATAACTTCCTAAAATTAAATGCAAATTTTCTGTTGCACAGTGTTACGAGGGTGGATCAAATATAAACCGGAATTTGTATCAGGAGGGTCTGGTAGCGAACTGCAAAGGTTGCAGTTTGGAGGGGAAGTTGGTGGGGGTGTCTGGAGTAGAAATCTTGATGTCACACTTCGAAGAGCAGCCGCTTGCTTCAGTATGCCATGAGCGAGCAAGAGGTACACACGTCTGTTGCACAATACATTATTATTAAGTTTTTGGCGAAAGAAGGCAGTAAACCTTCTGAAATTTTGAGAAGGCTCCATGTGCAGTTCGGGGAAGCAACCCTTTCAAAGATGAAGGTATATGATCGGTGCAAAAAAATTTTAGCGGGCCAGGATTCAGTGGAAAATGAGCCCCACCAAAGACGGCAACGAACAAGCATCACTGCAGGCAACATTCGTGTTGTACAGGACCTTATTGAGGAGGATCGGCACGTAACAATTTCTGAAATTGCTTCACACACGTTGGAATAAGCTTCGGAAGTGTTCAAGCCATCATCAGTGATGAACTCAAATTCCGAAAATTGTCTGCCAGGTGGGTTCCTCGGCTCCTCAGCCAGGAACAAATAAACTGCGCCAGGAAGTGTCTCAGAGGCATCTGAGTAGCCACGAGGAGGAAGGAGATGATTTTCTGAATCTCATTGTGACCTCTGATGAAACTTTGGGTTCATCATTACACCCCAGAGTCAAAACGTTCCAGCATGGAGTGGCAAGAGCGAGGTGCGGCTGGACCAGTTAAGGCCAAAACATGCCTTTCTGTTGGAAAGGTCCTCTTGCGACTGTTTTTTTGGGACTCTGAAGGAGTTTTGCTAGTGGATTTCCTTCATGAATGACGAACAGTGATGCAGAGTACTACTGCCGGCTTTTGGACGAGACAAAAGAAGCATATCGCAACAAGCGCCGCCAGAAACCGATCCGAAATGTGATTGTGCTGCATGACAAAGCAAGGCCACACACTGCTCGGTTGACACAAAAAAACTGAAGAAAATGCATTGGACACCTCTGGAACATCCTCCTTACAGTCTAGATTTGTCACCCACTACAATTTGTTTGGGCCACTGAAAGAAGACCTGGGAGGAAGACGGTTTGGTGACAATGCAGCGGTAGAGGAGTTCATGCGCAACTGGCTGACTACACGTCATCCCTCATTCTTCAAGGACGGCATCAAAAAAGTTGCCAACTCGATGGCAAAAGTGTGTTGGAAATGCAGGAGACTATGTAGAAAAATGAGGTGGTGGTTTTGTATTTTTTTGTTAATTCAATAAAATTGTAAACAATAATTCCGGTTTATATTAGATTCACCCTCCTATCTCAGAGGGAAGTAATAGAATTTTGATTATGATTTCAATAAAATCTTTGTAATATCATTGTTGCCACTAATTCATTTATTTAGAAAATACAATACTGGTATGGCCATCATCATCATCCTTCACTGGTGTGGAAAGCAACAGGAAGCTACTACACCTACAATTCCCTAGTAAAAGCTGCAAAGCATAGCATGAAAATACTATGATTGCAGTGAAAGACCTGCCCTCGGGCAAAATTACTATGGATGCACTAACAATGGGGTAGTTATTGCCTCAGGCACTCATTTGTAACTTTTGGACTTTTAATAGAAGTGTTTTTGGGTTGTTGATGGTGGCAATATTGGAACTTTGGAAGAGGAGGAGAGTAGCAAGTAAGTAATACAGTACGGTCATATATGCGTAAATATATAAATATTTTTAAAAATGTAAGAAATGATTAAAGAATGGTTGCAAAATGTTTAAAAATGGTACAAAATGTGGTAATAGTGAAACAATGGCAGAAGAATGTTGTATGGAAAATTGTGATTGACAAATACTAGACTTGAGCCAAAACTTATTTTAAACGCTTTTAATTACTTTCCGATTAAATTTTAATAGAATATTGAACTGTATGTACCGGCTTGATGTAGTTGTTTTTCCAGTCCCATTTTTAAAAGCATGTTTGAAAATTAATTGCAAAGTTTGACACAATATTATTCTGCAGGACTTAGAAAAATTCATTGTAAAGCATAAACTGTTTTTTCTCTACAAAATGTTTGAAATACTACGAAATATTGTTAATAATGGTAAAAGTATGTAGTGCAAGTGTCAGAACAATGTTTCACGGAAAATCAAGAATGTCATATTCTAAAGTTGATGGTAAATATTCATTTTGGACCTCTTCATGGTTGTTATATTGTGAATCGGATTAAATTTTCCATTAAACGCAGTGAGAAATTAAGTTCCGGACAGACACCACGTTCATGTGCCAACAACACGAAGCAGTTTACACTATGGAATAACGTGATGCCTCAACATATACACAATATTTAACGAACCTATAAGCTAACCTAACACAATTTAAGTACTCTAACCTGTGAATGACCAATCTAAAAGCTAAGCTAAGCTAACCTAACCTAACGCAATTGAAGCACTCTAACCTGTGAAAGACTGAGATGCCCAAAAATAAATAGTAAGTTCTGAAATATTGAAGTACACTCTTAGAAAAAAAAAAGCCATCTCTTGGATGCACATTTCTTCTCCAAGTCCTACTCGGCACAGCACTGGGTTCAAACTAGGAAACTAGTCATAATTATGCAGTCCCTGAGCTACTGTGTTATGTGACATGAACTGAAGACACTCCTACGTGTCCTGTTAGGTCAGCGATAAAGCATGCAGTCACTGTTTCTGTTAATGAAGGCCGCAGATTCACATTCTCAATTATGAAGTTTTTCATGATATTTGAATTAAAATGTTTTTTTTTCCCCAAATGCCCCAGGTTTGTCTTTCGACATTCCTGGTTTCTCTCCTGGCATGGCGTACTTGTAACCCACTTCTGAGGTTGGGGTGCCTGGAAGGCAGGGTTACGTTGCCCCGATGATATGATGGGTGATGATGATGATAATGGTGTGCCAGGAGAGTCCCTAATCCTAAACTTAGCCTAAGAATATGAATGATGATGATTGCGATGGCCATATGATTTTGGGGACCGTTTGAGCCTTAAAGTTTTCCTGACATTTGTCTTACAGGTGAGGAAAAACCCCGATATAAACCTCACCCAGAAAAACTGTCCCGGCTGGGAATCGAACCCGGGCCCGCTGCGTGACAAGGCAGCAGGCTACCCCAAGACCACAGCGGTGGATGTTTTATGAATTAAATGCATTTTATGTTGACATTTGAATTAAATCAATGTTAATGTCGTTATTGTAATTATTATATTTACCATATTCAGGGTTTGTTCTAGGTAATTTCAATGTATTGCATTCAATAGACTGTGATGCACAGATGTCTGCACAAAAGCAACAGCATCAAGTTTGTTTATAATGAATCATATCGAGTTTTACCATGGCTCAGCGCACACACAAGGACATAGGCACAAGGCAATATCTCCTTGCACTGGTAAATGTTGCAGGCTTTTCTGTTCGTGAGGCTGGAAGGCGTTTGAGAATCCCTGCATCTACAACTCAGAGATGGGTGAGATTATCCCGAGAAGGGATTGAAAACAGTAATGTTGTTCAGGAAGAAGACGTGTTTCCACTTCCCAAGAGAATGAAGCTTTAATTGCAGAAGCCCATAGGAATCCCTTCCAAACTGCTTCTCAAGTTAAAGCAAATTCTCAATTCCCTGGATCAGCTCAGACAGCTCTGCGGCGTTTAAATGATGCAGGACTTTTTGCATGGACAGTAGCAAAGAAGGAACACCTGACAGACAATCACAGATTGTTTCAGCTCGCCTTTGCAGAGGAAAATGCCAACCGTGATTGGAATAATATATTCTCAGACGAGGTGACATTTTCTTCCACTCATGACGGCAAAGTGATTGTCTATCGTCTAAAGGGGTCTCGATACGATGCAGAATATATGGTTAGACAATTTCGTCATGGTCACGTATCTGTGTCGTGTTAGGGCTGGATATCACGGGACAGTCTGGTTGCATTGTGGAAACTGGACGACACACTCAACAATGTGCAGTATAAGGCTATACTAGAGAACATCTTGATTCCATCTGTGAGGATGACATCCTGAAGGAATTATTGAATTCATACAGGATAATCATCCCGTCCACACTTGTTGAATGGTTTCAAACTGGTTCCCGGAGAGGCAGGATATCAGAATTATAGACTGACCTCCCTGTTCATCAGATTTGAATCCAATCGAAAATGTGTGGGCTAAGATGAAAATGGAGATGAACTCTAATTGGCCTGCAGATGCACGAAAGACGGCTTATGGGCACAAATTTAAGACGTCTGGGATGCTCTAGCCGATCATCTACGTGCCTGTAGAAATTTGATTGCATCATAGATGGTGGTGATAGATTCTGAGGGTTCATACACCTAATATTGATTTCGTTTTTGTTAAAGTTTCCATTTTAGAAGATATTATTTTCTTTCCTCATTTATTTATTAGAAGTAGGTTTTAATTTATGTTTTTGTGTGTGCATTAAAGCCATAAAACTCAAATATAAAATTAAATACTAAACTCTATTACAGGTAAAATGCTATTCTAACATTCAGTTAAAAAAAAAAAGTAGAATGGGAATCGAATCCGTGAAGTTACGAACGCAGATGATGTTTGTTAAACCTTTTGACCACGGAAATACACTAAGCCAAGCTCTTTCTTTAATGGTGCGTGAGTGTGCACTGCGTTAACTAGCAAACAACCCAGAACAATTACTGAAAACATGTTGATGTGAATACGGCTTCTGCGAGTGATCACAAAGTTTCCCAATCGGCTGATAGAATCTGCAGATGACTCTTTTTTTGTCTAAGGGTGTACATACTTTATGTTGGCTGCACTGGACATGTGTTGTATAGAATATTCATTAAAATCAATATGGCTGCCATGTCTTTGTTACGTAGTTAAATATTGTAGAAAATTATATTGAAATAATTGTTAGAAAAAACGTAACATATATTGTAAATGGTGGTAAATAATTTGAAAATAAAACCCTGTTGGCACATCCACGTGGTGTCTGCCTGGGACATAGAAAAATTTCTCACTGCGCTTAATGGAAACTTGAGAATTATAGGAATCAGTTGCAGAAAAAGTGTACTATTTGTCTCACATGAATTCTTCTAAATTCTACAGAATTGCAGTGCACGTACACGAGTTGTTGTAATGGTTAATGTAGCTTCCGGTAGATAACTCTGAAGTTAGAATTACTTTCGGAATAAATTCCTAAATGGGGGATTCTCCACTTTAATTTACCTGATATATTTTCAAAGTCCTATAGAACAGCAGTGCGCATGTGCCAGAGTTTATAGAGCCAGCGATAACCCACCACCAAACCACATATTGATTATTAACATTGTTTCGATTATTTTGTTTTTGTTTTATGTATTTAGACACATTTAAAATGTAACAAAACTAAAAGCTGACTAACTCACACTTAACCTAATTGAATTACTCTAATCTAGGATGGATCCCATGAAACGCCCTTTTTTTTCACTCCTTAATAATCACAACCATCGATAACACACTGATTCCAAGTACATGAAATACTCTCTGGAGAAAATAGCAAGTCAACGTCACAACATATGGATTTGAATAAATACTTAAAAATTCTAAAATAAAGTTATAAAAATTGTTTGAGAAAATTAAAAATATGGATAAGGTGTAGAAACCGTCACACATGAATTCTTCTAAGTTCTACAGAATCACAGTGTACACGCACGAGTTGCAGGAGTTGCTGTAATGGTTAATGTAGCTTCCAGTAGATGGCTCTGAAGTCAGTGTCATCAACTTTGGGAATAATTCCCAAATGCTAAAAAAAATAGACGTAAACCAACTTCTCATTTCCTAACCTAACAAAACAATTTACATGCATATTATTTATTCTCAAATGCAATGAAAAAAAATGGACGTAAACTAACTTCCCATTTTCTAACCTAACAAGACAATTTAGGCCTACATGTATATTATTTAATTAACTATAAACTAATTTTACGTTCACTAACACTAAATATGGTTTTGAATTATTTTCAAATGTTGGTAACTGTGATGTGAGAGTCACCTAGCAGATGTTACATGGAGCATTTCCACGCCTGTAGAACTCAATGTACACCCTTCGACAAAAAAAATTAGTCATCTCTTGAATGCACATTTCTTCTAAGTCATACTCAGCACAGAGCTGGGTTCAAACTAGGAAACTAGTCATAATTGTGTAGTGCCTGAGCTACTGTGTTATGTGGCATGAACTGAAGGCTCTCCTACGTGTCCTGATACAGCGGTAAAGCATGCGGTTACTGTTTCTATTAATGAAGAGCGCAAGTTCGCATCTTCAATTACGCAGTTTTTTTTCGTGATATTTGTATTAAAACGTTTTATGAATTAATACATTTTATTTTGACATTTGAATTAATCTATACTTTTTAAGTTCATAGTTTTTTTATACCATTGAGGTTATAACAATGTTAAACTATATATATTTTTTTTACCTTATATACTACGACTTCCTCAACTATTGAAAATTTTCGTTGATTTCACGCTAAGCCTTCCGATCTTTTGGAGTTGTAGTAGTATTGAATTATCTGTATATGTCTTGTAGAGGGTTTTGCTCATTAGACATATTTTTGTTGAGAATGTTTGTATTCTTGGCCTTCTTGAAAATTTCGATTTATTCTAAAATGTTAATTTTGTGTCCGTTGTTTTCCCTGTGTATAATTGACATTGTATTATCGATGTTGTTGAAACTGTGGCAGCTTTTTGAAATGTGTGTAGCGAAATTTGATTTGATTGTTGATGGAGAAAGCAAATCAAATTTCGCTGTTCACCAGATTTGAATCCAATCGAAAATGTGTGGGCTAAGATGAAAATAGAGATGAACTCTAATTGGCCTGCAGATGCACGAAAGATGGCTTATGGGCACAAATTCAAGATGCCTGGGATGCTCTAGCCGATCGTCCACGTGCCTGAAGAAATTTGATTGCATCAATGTCCCACAGATTGAGTGTGGTAATAGATGCTGAGGATGCATACACCTGATATTGATTTTGTTAAAGTTTTAATTTTAGAAGATATTATTTTCTTTCCTCATTTACTTATTAGAAGAAGGTTTTAATCTATGTTTTTGTGTGTTTTTGTATGTGTATTAAAGCCATAAAACTCAAATATAAAATTATATACGAAACTACATTACGGGTCAAATGCTATTCTAACATTCAGTAAAAAAAAAAAGTAGAACGGGAATCGAACCCATGAGATTACGAATGCAGACAATGTCTATTAAACCTCTCGACCACGGAAACACACCAAGCCAACTCTCTCTTTAATGTTACTTGAGTGTGCACTGCGTTAACTAGCAAACAGCACAGTACAATTACTGAAAATGTGTTAATGTGAATGAGGCTTCTGCGAGTGCTCATGAAGTTCCCCGATCAGTTGATAGAATCAAGAGATGACTTTTTTTTTTGTCTAAGGGTGTACAGTATTCGCATAATTTAGAAATATTTAAAAATTGTAAGAAATGTTTATAAAATGGTTCCAAAATGTTTAAAATAGTACCAAATGTTATAAATGGTTGAAAAGTGTTTAGTGCATCAGTGGCATAAGAATATTAGATGGAAAATTGTGTGAAATGGTTTGTACACCTCAGCCCAAAATATTTAAAAATGTTAGTAGATACGAGAAACTCAAAAATCCAGGGTAAATTATTCTAAAAAGAGCCCCCAAATGGTAAAAGAAATGGACGTAAACTAACTTCCCATTTCCTAACCTAACAAAACAATTTACGGTACATGCATCCTAAACAAATTTTATGTACACTAACTTATCCCATCGGAATCTAACAAAATGATGTTAATTTCTACTAATATAGTTTGCAAATGTTGGTAACATCAATTTGAGAGCCATCTAGCTGGTGTTACATTAAGCACTTGAGCGTCTGTAGAACTCTATTCACAATATTCACGTAATTATACAAATATTAAACTCTTCGATGCCAAGATCATACCCATTTTAACTTAAGGTATAGAATTCTTCTTCTTCCTTCCAAGTATTAGGCCAAGGCCTGTTACGATCCTATAGAAAATTTTCCCTCCAGCGTTTCATAGGACGGCCCAGTGATCTTCGTCCTCTTGGTATATAATTATAAACAGCTTTGGGGATCCGATTTGAATTCATTCTTTCAAGATGGTGTTTCCAATTTAGTTGGTACTGTTTAATATATTCCAAAATTGGCATAGTCTTCAATTCTTTTAAGATATCGGTGTTCCTTTTCCGATCCCATCTGGTGTAACCCGCTGTTCTGCGCATGAATCTCATTTCACAAGCCGTTATTCTGCTTTCATGTTGTTTTCTTAGTGTCCATGCTTCACTACCATAGGTCAACACTGGTCTAGCCAAAGTGTTATATAAACGTAATCTGGTGTTTTTTTGTATAAGGGATGGTTTCATAACTTGATTAATAATTCCTAAACTTTATTATAACTAGTAACTTTTTCAGGGATATCCTTTTCATCCCAGATAGAGAGATAATATCCAAGATATTTAAATTGATTAGATCTCTCTAAAATTTTATTCTGGAGACAGATTTTACTTTGTATGGGGTCCTTCCCATGAAATGCCATAATTTTAGTTTTGTTAATTGATATTTCCATATTAAATTTGGCACCTATTTTTTGTAAATTATAAATTGATCGTTTCAAATCATTTTCGGAAAGTGCCAGAAGAGCTAAATCGTCTGCAAAAAGAATAGCATAGGTATAGAATTAATCTGGGAAAAACTAGGAATCAAAGACCTGTCAAGTCAGCACTAGGATTATCCAAACACACCCGATCACGCGACCCATCTACGAATTTGCCAGAGAGACCTTCCTAATAGAAGATCTCAGGACCAAATTTAACCTACCATTTATGGAGAACTGGGAAAGCTAATGGATATGAGAAGACAGAAAACACAGAGATCTGGCCCGAATCTTATTCTACAGAAGCAATGGTAAATAGAACCTGGATGGAAACCAACCAAGACCTACACCACTTTGTAAATTCCCTAGCAACGCATGGATACCACACGAAGTATGTAATGTGAAGACCTACCACGACCTTAACTCAACATGTGTAAGTGAACTCTGAACTATCTTGTGATCGTTACCACATTACAACATGTAAAAAATAGAAAATGGGCACACAAATTCTAGTAAGTTCCACAGAATGACAGTGAACATGCGCAAATTGCAGGAGTTGCTGTAATGGTTAATGTAGCTTCTGGTAGATGGCTCTGCAGTCGGCGTTACCAACTTTGAGAATAAATTCCCAAATGCTAAAAAAAATGGACGTAAACTAACTTGCCATTTCCTAACCTAAGAAAACAATGTACAATTTACATGCATATTATTTATTCCCAAATGCTAAAAAAAAAATAGACAAACCAACTTCCCAATTCCTAACCTAACAAAACATTTATATGCATATTATTTAATAAATTATAAACTAATTTACGTACACTAACACTGAATATGGTTTGAAATTATTTTCAAATGTTGGTAACTCCGATTTGAGAGCCACCTAGCAGATGTTACATGAAGCATTTCCGCGTCTCTAGAACCCGATGCACAATATTCGCGTAATTTATAAATATTTAAAAATCATAAGAATGTTTATAAAATGGTTCCAAAATGTTTAAAATAGTATGAAACATTATAAATGTTGAAAAGTGTTTAGTGCATCAGTGGCATAAGAATGTAAGTGTAAAATTGTGTGCGCCCATTAATGGACCTCAGCCTAAGAAACCACCAAGTCAATAATTGAGACATGCAATTAGTGTTATCTGTGAAAACGAAGTATAGGAAGACTAACCTTAGTTAGTTCCATGCATAGCTTGTGCGCTTTTCGTTTATACAAAATCGGAAAAACTGCACTTAAACTAACGTGAAATATTTTCGAAGTCCTATACAACAACAGTGGGCATTCGCCAGAGTTTATAGAGCCAGCGATAACCCACAATCGAACCACATATCGATTATCATCCTCGATTACTATCCGTCGCTATGAAATTTAAATTATCAATATTTGCAATAAATCCCCAAATCTATGTTAAAAAAATAGGAATAAGTCAATTATTTGACAGACACGAATTCTTCTAAGTTCCACAGAATCGCAGTGCGCATGCGCGAATTGCTGTAATGGTTAATGTAGCCTCAGGTAGATGGTTCTGCAGTCGGTATTACCAACTTTGGGAATAAATTCCCAAAATGCTAAAAAATGGACATAAACTAACTTGCCATTTCCTAACCCAAGAAGCAATTTACATGCAAATTATTTATTCCCAAATGCTAAAAAAATGGACGTAAACCTACTTCCCATTTCCTAACCTAACAAAACAATTTACATGTGTATTATATAATAAACTATAAACTAATTTTACGTACACTAACACTAAATATTGTTTGAAATTATTTTCAAATGTGGTAACTCCAATTTGAGAGCCACCTAGCAGATGTTACATGAAGCATTTCCGCATCTCTACAACCCGATGCACAAATTTAATAATCATAATAAATGTTTATAAAATGGTTCCAAAATGTTTAAAATAGTACGAAACATGTTTACACATGTTTAGTGCATCAGTCGCATTAGGATGTAAGCGTAGAATTGTGTCCGCCAAAAAACGTACCTCATCCAAAAAAATATATATTAATAATATTAAAATTATCAAACATTTATTAAAAATGGGTGTACACTTATCACTCCCTAACGATCTAACCAGCGACAACCCAAAACAGTGATAGAAAAATCACAGACTAAGTAATATACTCTGTGGAAAAAATAGCAGTTAGCATCACAATATTGTGTAACAGTGTCATAATATTGTGATTTGCATATTTAAATAAATACTTCAAAATTGTCTAATAATGTTATAAAAATTGTTTGAAAAAGTTAAATAATGTGGAAATTGACGATTTTTATTATTAATTTAACACTTCTCATAGGATAAATTATATTTGAAGAGAAAAATTTTCGCCTAGACCGGGACTCGAACCCGGGACCCTTGGCTTTCCGGGCCAAGTGCTCTACCAACTGAGCTACCGAGGCGAGTTACGATCTAGACGCAAATTTTTCTCTTATGAACGTTGTAATTCCCTCGCGCCAAATGCTTGAAACCATAGCTTCTATCTTTTTTCTATATTTTTCTCTTCAAATATAATTTATCCTTCTATGAGAAGTGTTAAATTAATAATAAAAATCGTCAATAGAAGCCCTACTGGCTATAAAGTAGTGTTAAATTCCCAATAAATGTCTTCTTAACTAAGAAGCTGCCATTTGCAAAGATAGAAGCTATGGTTTCAAGCATTTGGCACGAGGGAATTACAACATACATAAGAGAAAAATTTGCATCTAGATCGTAACTCGCCTCGGTAGCTCAGTTGGTAGAGCACTTGGCCCGGAAGCCAAGGGTCCCGGGTTCGAGTCCCGGTCTAGGCGAAAATTTTTCTTTTCAAATATAATGTGGAAATATTATATTATTTTTAGTCTGGACATCTTACCTCAATATTAATGTTGATTTGTTCTTGAACATGTTTCAAAACAATTCTGTTTTATCGTCAGTCTGGGAAAGCTGACGATAAAACAGAATTGTTTTGAAACATGTTCAAGAACAAATCAACATTAATATTGAGGTAAGATGTCCAGACTAAAAATAATATAATTAAAATAACCTCAAAATAAAACTTCCTAAAATTAAATATTAATGTGGAAAAAGTCTGTTATATGTCTCAGATGAATTCTTCTAAGTTCCACAGAATCGCAGTGCGCATGCACGAGTTGCTGTAATGGTTAATATAGCCTCCGGTAGATGGCTCTGCAGTCGGCATTACCAACTTTGGGACTAATTTCCAAATGAAAAAAAAAAAATGGACGTTAACTAACTTGCCATTTCCTAACTAAAGAAAACATTTTACATGCATATTATTTATTCCCAAATGCTTAAAAAAATGGACGTAAACCAACTTCCCATTTCCTAACGTAAGAAAACAATTTACATGCGTACCATTTAATTAACTATAAACTAATTTTACATACACTAACACTAAATATGGTTTGAAATTATTTTCAAATGGTGGCAACGTAGGAACAACATGGGAAAGTAGCAAGTAAGTAATGTATCCACAATCATGTTTTACGTAAATATATAAATATAAAATATTGGGGTGAGGTAGGTTATATGCCCATCAAATTCTACATGTACATTCTTATGCCACTGATGCACTAAACACTTGTAAACACGTTTTGTACTATTTTAAATATTTTGTAACAATCTTCAAGCTTTCTTTACAATATTTGGATATGCTACACTTCGGGTCGCACGAAAATTTTTCTAAGTTCTATAGAATCGCAGTGCGCATGCGCTAGTGCTCCAATTATCCCAGGTAGATAAATGCAACCTCCAGCAGTTGGCTGTATATGTATGAGAAATCAATATGACCAACATTGACACAAAATTCCCAGAACTTGTTTAAAAATGTATAATTAACACGAAATGAACTAGTGGAAATATGATTTTACGTGGTAACCGTCCGATATTTTGAATTTTTCATAGAATAACAGATATGAAGACGTAATTTATTTTACGTATCAAATCACATTTAAAAAGCAAGGAACCTAAAAGCTAACCAAATCTAAATCAATTACTGTAACACAAATCAATTACTCTAATATAGGTGAAATCCAGGGAATGTGGAATCAGATTTAAAAAGCAAGGAACCTAAAAGCTAACCAAACCTAAATCAATTACTGTAACACAAATCAATTACTCTAACGTAGGTGAAATCCAGGGAACGTGGAAATGGTTGGCAACATCTGGAGTATTTTGGGTTGTTGATGGTGGCATGGTGGCAACGCTGGAACAATATAGGAAGAGGAGGGAAAATAGCAGTAAGCAATGTACACGACCATGTTTTTACGTAAATATATAATATATAAAAAAAAAATCGTTGCAACATTGGAAGATGTTTAAAATGTGTTTTAAAAGTGTTGCAAAATGTTTTTAAACGTGTTTAAAAGTGTTTAGTGCATCAGTGGAATAAGATATTAAATTGAAAAATTTTTGCGACCTGAAGTGTACAACAGCCCAATATTTTATATTTACGTAAAACATGATTGTGGATACACTACTTACTTGCTACTTTCCCTTGTTGTTCCAACGTTGCCACCATTTGAAAATAAGAGTAGAAGTAAAGTTGGCCCCAAAAATCGTAAGAATGTTTATGAAATGGTTCCAAAATGTTTAAAATAGCACAAAACGTGCTTTTAAATGTGTGTAGTGCAACAGTAGCCTAAGGATGTTGTATGGAAAATCGTGTGAGACAAATAGGTAACCTCAGCCTCAGTTGCTACAAAAACCTACCATACATTAAATATCCATTCTCTCAATCGCAAGAATTATTTGTTAATAGATGTACTTGTATTAAGTCTTCAATTCTATTAAATGAACTACGGGTTAATTTAAAATGGATTTAAATAAATTCATTTTTGGGGTAAATGTGACATTGTTTTTTGATGCCAACGAAATTTACAGGTAACGTGCCAGGTTGAATAATGAATATCAAACATTCTTCAATATGCCATTGCAAGAGTCTGTAATATTAAATATATCAAATACTGCATTATAAAAATCAATACTTAAACTCTCATAGAAGCAATATGAATGGCGGATCCTTACCTCATCCTCAGTTTTCAGCTTTCGCATTACATCCTGAACGTGGCGATCCACGTCCTTCTTTGTGCGAAACATAATGTAACGTTTTAAAACACTGGAATACTAATCTACTACAAAATACCAATAATTTCACAAGTCTTCAAAAACCGTTAATATCACGAAGAGCATGTTTCAACCGCTTCTCTGACTGTGTGCCGCTATTAAAATTTTCAATGAAACATACGATTAGAACAAATATAGATACTCCCCTACGTTCTAAAAAAAAAACCGCTGTTAACAGCGCAGCTCGTGGCAGTACTAGAAATAACTCTCGCTTACAATTCTGAAAGTAAATAAATAATAGACATTTCTTGTATGCTATTGACATTGTTTTGAAAATAAATTGCACTCCAACCATATAAATTACCGCTAGTTTAAAATTCTTTAAAAGTAATATTTATGTATTTTAATGGAAATCGAAAAGTGGAAATAATTTTAAATCACAGCTTCTTGGATAGTAAGTAGGTAATTGTAGAAAATTATTGATTATATGGCGCTGCTAAGTGCATAGAGAAGTGGCTAATAATATATGAAGTGCGCACAATGTGCATATTTAGAGGTTGCTCTTTTTGGCATGTCACAGCATGATATATGTCAAATGAACCACCGCACACCCCACAAACACAGTCTTCACTTGGTACTTTTGCTGCACACATCAGGTGTTGAAACCCGTGCACAGCCGATCTAGTCACAATGTGGCGAAGATCAAAGTTCGCGTTCATCCATTCCGATGTGATTATTGCTTCTGTGCAGTAAAATTCGTCACATCTCGACTATTTCTTTTGGTGTAATTCTTCTAATAGTTCTTGGTATGCGGTAGTAGATGGCAGTAGGAGTTGGTACCTGAGATCCTCCAGAATGGTTCTCTCATCATCAGTTCATAGCATAGCCTCGATTGAGTGTACTTGGATAGACAAAGAATCTTCTTTATATATATTGCTTTGACGTTTTCAATGTTTTGAAGGTTCTTCTTCGATAGGTGTTGCCAGATGATGTGTAAGCCATATGTAATTATTGACGTGATTTTTGCTGTGAACAGTTTCAGTGAGTTTGTTGTGGACGACTTATTTACCATTTTTATGTCACTCATTGCGGCTCTGCTGCTGCCACTTTGTCTTTCACATGTCTGGAATAGGTATTGCCCGTGGTCTGGAGTGTCATCCCTCGGTACTTGAAGCTGTTTTCCATTTTCAGCGGTTCCTGTACCGTTACGTAGAAAATTTTATCTTTTTTGCCGTTCTCCCTCCTTTACGGAAAGTCATATGGACTGTTTGTTTATTATGAAATCATTCTCTTCTGCCCATCTCATAAGTTTATTGAAGGCTGCTTGTAATTTCTCTATTCTCATCGATGCCATGACCATATCGTCTGCGTACATATATATTTTCACTTCGTTGTCCTCGTCTTCTTTTATGTTCTCAATAATGTCGTATGTGGCCACATTGAATAGCACTGGGCTCACCGGGTCACCCTGAAGGATTCCGTTTCTTGCATTATTGGTTTGGGCAGGCATGTGTTGTCGCTTATGGTGACTAGTTTATACGCTAGAATGTTCTGGGTGATGTTTGCGATTGGGTTTTTCCTTCCTATTAGTGCATGTAGTTTTGCTATGAACTTGCTTCTGTTTAATAGGTCAAATACCTTAGTGTAATCTATGACGATTACGTGTAGCTTGCCTTTTGGTATCCTCAGTGCGTTTTCCACATCCTCTAATAGGTTTTGTATGGCGTTCATTGTCGATCTACCTTTTCTAAACACAAATTGTTCGTCTAGAGTCAGTGGTTCGATGATCTCTGTGAGTCTGTTTGTTAATAACCTTGTGAAGAGTTTGAAGACGTTGCATTCTAGGGCGATTCCTCTATATGAGTCTACGCAGCTGCTGTTTCCCTTTCCTTTAAGTTTAAGTGTTGAAAATAAACTTACAGGAACGCATTGCTTCGGCCCAAGCACAAGGAAGCACAATGGCTACACCTAACCTACAAAACCTGGCACACAGCATGGCCCCCATGCTGAATACTATAAAAAACCCAATGGAACGTATGATGTTCCTAACTCAAATGATGTCGATATGTTTCAGCGATGTATAGACACGCTGAGGGACACTTTCTTAATGTCATGGCATTTAATGCCAACGGAATTGCCTCTCAGATTCATGAACTGGACATTGTACTACACACACACGACATCGACATACTCCTAATCAGCGAGACGCATCTGAAACCAAAGGTTAAATTCCGACTCGCTGAGTACTACATATATCGTACAGACCGCATTAATGGACCCCTTGGTGGTACAGCAATCTGTATTAAAAAATCCATCTCACATAGACACATCTCTGTCCCAGGGCTACACTTCATTGAAGCCACTGGCATTATCCTTCCTATAGCACCACACTTAAACATATTCATAGCTTCAATATACAAATCACCACTCAGACCACTCACGCGACATGACATGCGCATCCTTACATCCTTCTCGCCCCGGTACCTACTGGCAGGCGATTTCAATGCTAAGCATCGCGCATGGAACTGTCGAGTACACAACCGCTTCTGGTATGGTTTTACAAACCTTCTGTAACAACCATAACATTGAAATTTCAGCACCAAGGGAACACACCTTCTTTCGAAACACACAGCAAGGCTTATGCTCCGATATCCTGGATATTGCACTATCAAAAAATATCGACATCTCTTCACAAATAGGCACATTACCTGGTGAGCTTAACTCAGATCATGTCCCCATTACCTTTAAGCTCACCACTAGGTACTTACTTCAGCCCCCCTTCCGGCCACACAAGACGAATACAGACTGGAATCATTATTCAAGACTCCTTTCGCAGTGGATTAATTCTCGACTGAGAATCAACTCCACTGAAGAACTGGAGACTTCCATAAATGACTTCCAGGCTTCTATTCAAACCGCACTTGACACAGCTACATCACGCAACAAACACTACACGTCCTACACAAACAGATCAGACACTTCTCGACCTCCTGGAGCATAAGCGGAGAGCCCTCAAACAGTACAGACTCTATGGAGCACCTCAAACAAAGCAGGAGTACAATCGCTATGCTCGACTGGTCAAAGAACGACTGCAAGATCACAAAATTACGCAATGGGAAAATTCCCTGGCTAACTTTAATGTAAAAAAGACCCCACCTGGGAGATTATAAAAAGAATAAAGTCAAACCGCGGACCTTCTAAACCGACTGCAATTCAGAATAATGGAACTTGGGCTTATCATCCTTACGATCAAGCACAAGTTCTCGCGGAAAATCTTGCAGACCGATTCAGACCACAAGAGCTAACGACGCCAGTTCACGAAGCTGAAGTCAATGACAGAGTAGACACCTTTCTAGCTGCTCCCTTCCCTAATGAAAGACCCAATATCCATCTAGCTGACTTATTACGCTCTCATGTCCAGACCCTTCGCACTACAAGTGCACCAGGACATGATCGGATCAGTAATCTAGCCATAAAGCACCTACCGCGCAAAGCGCTACTACATCTCCTCACCATATTTAAATCCTGCATACAACTTAACCATTTCCCTGCAGCTTGGAAGATGGCTAAAGTAATTGTATTACCGAAATCAGGTAAAAATCCAAATAATCCAGACAATTTGCGACCAATAAGCCTCCTGCCAGTTCTAGGAAAAATCCTAGAAAAACTCATTTTGGCAAGACTCAAAATTGAAGTTACAAATAAGGAACTAATTCCTAACCATCAATTTGGATTCAGAAATTCACACAGCACACCGCTGCAAACTGGCCAGGCTTATAGACCAAATTGTCACTGGTTTCAACGCCAAGCGTAGTACAATAGCAGTCTTCCTTGACATTGAGAAAGCGTTTGACACAACTTGGATAAACGGATTGATATACAAGCTAAATACAATTCCAAAATTGATCCAAATTTAGTCAAAATTATCTCCACTTATCTGAGAAATAGAAACTTCTACGTCTCAGTAAGTGGTAATAAATCTGACATGAAGTCCATACGGGCGGGAGTTCCACAAGGAGCTGTCCTTTCACCCTTATTGTACTCACTATATGTCTCGGACCTTCCTTCACCTCCATCACTCCAAATAGCCTCCTTTGCTGATGACACTTGTCTCTTCATGCAATCGAAACTCAAATCCATTCCTCACAGACTTGCAACATTCCAGCGAGCAATAACCATAATATATGAATGGTTTTGCTCCTGGAACATTAAACTTAATGCAAATAAAACACAAGTCGTCCTGTTCACCAAATCAAACTTTCCCTGTCCAATTCAGCTCACTATGGGTGTGCACCCCTACCAGTAGAAACTTCAGTCAAATATTTAGGCCTAATATTGGATGAAAAAAACTCACACTAAGAGCTCATATCGACCATATCACTTTTAAAGCTCAGCAAGGTATAGCCATATTATATCCGTTTTTCAAGTCGCCGTCTCTGTCCCGAAGGATCAAGGTCACTCTATACGTGGCCGTGATCCGTAGTATGCTATTGTACGGTTGCGAATCTCTGAGTATCCTTGCGAAATGCCACAAAAAGAAACTTCAGATATTGCAGAACAAATGTCTCAAAATTATACTTTCGGCACCGCGTTACACAAGGATAACGGAGATGCACGAGGCCACGAAGGTACCATATATTGATACTATCATAACTGAAAGGGTTACATCCATGCTCCAAAATATAAATGATCATGGAAACCCCATAGTACGCAATATAGGACACCTTCCACAATGACGTACTACACATAGAAACATATTCGACACATTAAACCACCCGTAGTATTCAGCATGAAATTACCAAGATCAGAGGGGTCAGCGCAGATTGGCGTGGCTCATTCCAGTCCTGAAAGTTATCAGCGACACGGTTTCCGATGCCCCAATTAAGCGAGATCTATCTGCCTTGGAATCAAACATCCACATTAGATCAATAGCACATGCTAAAATAGAATCAATCCCCATATAACCGCCGTATAGGCTAGGGAAAAACAACGAAACCCAATACTGCACACACCTACGCGAATTCGCCGTCAAGGGACAAATAACAGTCCCAGCAAAAGGCACACTGGGCAGCGCAAACAGCTGTCAACTACAGTCAGTCAGTCAGGTAGCAAGAACGAGTTGACAGCTATTATATCTGACTACAGAAAATTCCATCATTGTTCATCTACTTATTCATCTACGTTCTAGGCCATATAGACTAAAGTTCTTGATCTGGGGATCGAGTTTAGGACAAAAACACCATCGAACACTGTCACTCTGTGACTTCTCATACAATTATTTGCTTTTATAAAATCTATCTATCTTGTTCAGAAGGGATACTGAAGAATTTTCTCTTGTCTACCACATTGCATTGTCAAAAACTACATAAATACATTAATTTAAAAATATTTTAATGGATTCCTCGAACTTTTACTGAAAAAAAAATACCGGAATTTGAAAGTTGAAATATATGAAGGAATATGAAATTTTCACTAAAATCTGAACATTTTGCTAAAATATTATGAAATATGAAGTTTTTTTTGTTGGTATTATTTGATTCTAAATATCATAAAATGTAAAGATACTTAGTCTCAGCGCTCTCTGACAAATAGTTAAAAACATGAAATTTCATAAAATTCCTCGCTCTAGTAATGACTCTGTATAATCTACTTCCTTCAAATCATGGTTAATGTTATTCTCCCATCTCATTCTTTTTCTATCTAGGGGGCGTTTTCTCTCCGGGTTTCTTACGAAGTTTTCATGCTTCCCTTTCCATTGATGCCACATGTCCTGCCCTTCAGCAGTGTACGAGACTTAACTGTTTTTATTAAATCTGGTTTCTTATAAAGTTTTTGTAGTTTACTATTATGTTTTCAATTCTCCTGTCTGTTCGTCTCTCTTTTGTCCAAAAATGTTCTAAGAACTTTATTCTCAGATACCCGTTATCTTATCTTCTCGCTTAAAATAAGACTCCATATTTCATATCCACATAACATAACTGAAAGAAATAACAGTTTTATGTGTTCTCAGTGGGATCACAATAATCCCTAGAATATATAATAGCATATGTTTCCAGAACAGAGACTTTTTAAAATTTATTTATGCACCATATTACTGTAGGTGTTTGAATTCACACACTTGTTACTTCCAGTCTCGATTTCTTAGTCTTACTCAAAAGAGTGGGCGTTTTGGCCCTTCGTAACTCACCACTCTCGCCTAATAATACTACATCATCAGCATAAACTAATAGCGTTATAACTTATTAATACCATTGAGTTTGTAGCGCTTCCTTTCACTCAGCCTCCTTTACAAAAAGCAACTGAGTCAATTAATAAATCTGGAGATTTGTAAATAATAAAACAATTAATTAAAGAAAATAATTATTATCAGACCTAGATCATATACGTATACTCAATTTAATTAGGAAAGCGAGTAGAATATGATTATGACATGATTAACTGCAAGAAAAAATGACCCAATGCAGTTAATATTAATGAGAATAAATGACTAGTTATTAATAACAGTGAAAATACAGGTAATCAGAACCCCTTCCCCTTTGTGAAGAGTCAGAAGCGACGAACCTATACAATAATGAGATTGAAACTTGGAAAGTTCTATTATTCCTACGTCTTAGCTAGCAAAATTAATATCTCTCGCGGTGCCACTACGGGCGCAAGCACTTCTTATTGTGCCATTAGGCATCAACCTACCTACCTAATACTAATACAGGCCTTCCATTTTATAGCAGTTCGTCCTTTAGTCCTGCTTTCCAGAGATTCCTATCTTCCCATTGTCCCTTTTCCATACTGCTCTTCATCATGACATCATATATTCCCTCATCATATTCTTCTACTTCTCCACCTCTTCCTTCTGCCTGGTACCATCCAATCTAACACCTGTTTAGGCCACTGGTCTTCCGACATCCGTTGTACGTGTCCATACCACTGTAAAGCTCTCTTTGTTATCCTATAATTCCCTAGTAAAGCTGCAAGCATAGCATGAAAATGCTATGATTGCAGTGATGGACCTGCCTTCGGACAGAATTACTAAGGATTGATTATTAAAAGTGATCTACTCCTAAGGGGTTATCCCTGTTTCGCAGTTTTGGAAAGTGGGTAAACGATTGAAGTTATCGCTGGTTACTACTGAAGACCTCTGGGTTGAAGAGTGTGGGCCGTTCTCTATGGTGAACGGCCATGACAGTTATTATATTGTCTGTCAGTGAAAGATTCTGGGGTTGTGGTAGAGAAAAAATGGCGTTGTACCGAAAAGTATGTAATGTTTGTATATTTATGCTATTATATGTGAATTATTAACTGTAGTTATGGAAATTGTTACTTGCAATATGGTAAAAATATCTAGCGAAATCGGTTACGTTTACGTAGCGTATGTAACAGGTTTTGTTTATCGATTTTGTAATAATTTGTGTAGTTAATCAGTATAAGTAAACTATTATTGCTAGTTTTACGTTTTAAAAATTAACAATTTGGGCTCAACTGCACTTCTACTAGCACCTGATTTTCAGTTATATTGTTGTAAACTATAGCTCTTCTTCTGTATTTACTAACATTATTTAATATTTTAAACTTTTTCAAACAATTTCATAACATTTTTAGACAATTTTGAAGTATTTATGTAAATACTGAAATCACAATATTATTACACTGTTAGACAGTATTGTGATGCTAACTGCTATTTTGTCCAGAGAGTATATTACTTAGTCTATGATTTTTCTATCGCTGTTTTGGGTTATCGCTGGTGGTTCAGCGTTAGAGAGTGATAAGTAAGTGTACACCCATTTTTAATAAACGTTTGGTAATTTTAATATTATTAATGTATATTTTAACACATATTTTGGGATTTATTGCAAATTAGTCATTTAAATTTCATAGTGACGGATAGTAATCGAGGATGATAATCGATATGTGGTTCGATTGTGGGTTATCGCTGGCTCTATAAACTCTGATGCATGCACAATGTTGTTCTATAGGATTTCGAAAATATTTCACGCAAGTTTAAGTGCAGTTTTTCCACAATTTGCACTCCAAGTAGCGGAGATGTCAATATTACCACACACACACACACATGTATATATTTCGATGTTTTAATTAATATGTTAATGGATAGCTGAAGTATCAATTCAGAGGTCCTGGGTTCAAATCCCACTCAGGTGTTTATTTTTCTTTTCATGTCATATATATATATATATATATATATATATATAAATCAAGTGGAAATTAATCTAAACTTGAGCCTGAAAGTTTCTTTCCTAGGATGAAAATTTTGCCAAGATGGCCTATATATGTGTATGGCACAAAAAGTGGACATCCGAATTTCGAGATAATTTTGGTTATAAAATGATGTTTAGGACCACTAAACATGAAAACACAAAAAAAAAATTGGAGACCATCCGGAAACAAAGCAGTAAAATAACATTCGGCTGATGTTTCCATTAAGCGCAGTGAGAAATTTTCCAAAGTCCGAGGCAGACACAACGCGCATGCACCAACAGGGTTTTATTTACAAATTATTTCCCACCATTTACAACAAAATTTACATTTTTTGTAGCATTTATTTAAACATATTTTACTATGATGTTTAACTTTTTACGTAACATGAAGATATGGCAGCTATATTGATTTTAAAGAATATTCTACACAATAACAGTGCAGCCAACATAGGTTATGTACTTCAGAATTTGAGAACTTACTGTTTATTTTAGAGCATTGTATTCTTTCATGTGCTTAAATTGCGTTCGGTTAGCTTTTAGATTTGTTAAATAGCATGTATAATGTTGACTCCTTCACAATATTCCATAGAGTAAACTGCTTCACATTCATTGCTGCATGCCGTGCTGTCTGCCTGGGACTGTGAAAAAATTTAAAAAAATTCTTACTGTGCTTAATGGAAAGCTGTTTCCATTAAGCGCAGTGAGAAATTTGACAAAGTCCGAGGCAGACACAATGCAGATACACCAACTGGGTTTTATTTTGAAATTATTTCCCACCATTTACAATAAATTTTATATTTTTGTAACAATTATTTGAACATATTTTACTAAGATGTTTAACATGAAGACGTGGCAGCTGTATTGATTTTAAAGAATATTGTACACAACAACAGTGTAGCCAACATAGGTTATGTACTTCAGAATTTGAGAACTTACTACTTATTTTTGGGCATTGCATTCTTTCACAGGTTAGAGTGCTTAAATTTGCGTTATACCCTGTTCACTCTTAAAGTGATCCTCGTCAAAACAAAACTATGTGACCTGCTCGCTTTTCATTGGTTATGGACAACGATGTATGTTTTAGTAGCAATATCCTTCTGCCATTTGCGCCTCAATTATGGTCACTTTTGACAGGGAGATGACACAGCAACAGAAGATTCGATACTTTCTGCCATTTTGTTTCATGAGAATCGATGAAGCATGGCTCAAAAGAATCACCCATATGTAATAAACTATTTTAAGTTATAATTATTGATTAGGTATATTTTAGAATATATTGTATGTTTTGAATATTATTATTTTCATTCACGAAGAATAACAAGAATATTCAGAGCACATATATTCAATTTAACGAAGAAACTACTTTCTTGCATATTTATTGCTTTTACAACGTACGTCAGTGTACATAACCAATGGAAAGTGTGCAGGTCACATGGTTTTGTTTTGACGAGGATCACTTTGAGAATGAACAAGGTTTAGGTTAGCATTTAGGTTGGTCTTTCACAGGTTAGAGTACTTAAATTGCGTTAGGTTAGCTTTTAGATTTATTAAATAACATGTATAATGTTAGCTGCATCACGATATTCCATAGAGTAAACTGCTTCGCGTTTGTTGGCGCATGAGCGTATTGTCTGCCTGGGACTTTGGAAAAATTCTCTCTGCGCTTAATGGAAAGATTATTCATAAGTTAGGTTAGCTTTTAAGTTATTATACATGAATTATAATAAATTATTTTACAAATTTCGAAGATTACATAATAAATAAGTGGCTCTATTTGTTGAATATTTTGTGAGGGCTAATTTGCCATTGTTCATTTTTGAGAAGAACATATGATGACGGATCGATTATTATCGATGTTCGATTCAGTTGAACAATTTATTTTGTTAAGAAACTTTATGTGAGGATGCGATTATTATTAAATTTAAAACTCTTTGCTACGTAATTCTGGAAAATACAACAGTGCACATTTACTACAATAAAATATTTACTCTATTTTTGCATCTTTATTCAATTAAACTTATTTTCATCCTGGACCAATGTCTGAATATTGAATCTGAAGTAACGACCAGAATGGCAGCCACTTACTTTAGGTAATATAGGGAATAGTGCTTTATACGTTGGTATTTTACAGCTATGTTTCTGGATGGTCCGCAAATTTTTTTCATGTTTTCATCTATGACGTTCCTAAGCTTCACATTAAAACCTAAATTATTTCGAGAAATTCGGATGTCCACTTTTTGCGATATATTCATAAGTAAAAAACCTTGGCTCAAGTTTAGATTAATTTCCACTTGATTTTCCATACCATATTCTTGTAATTCTGTTACTGTATGTATTTCTTCTGTCTTTAGTAACATTTCATGCCATTTTAAGCATTTTACAGCTCAAGTCCAGTGTTTGTCAATCGCAATTTTCTATACAACATTCTGGGCTACGGTTCACAAACTGTTCCACACGATTTTCTATCTAACATTGTTATGCCAATGATGCACTTAACACTTTTCAAGCATTTATAATGTTTGGTACTATATTAAACATTTTCTAACCATTTTACAAACATTTCTGGTTACAGCGCAAAAAGTGGAAATCAGAATTTCGGGATAATTTTGGTTTTAAAATTAAGCTTAGGACCACTACACATGAAAACACAAAAAAAAAAAAGAAGAATTTGCGGATCATCCACAAACAAAGTAGTAAAAGTAGTAAAATAACACTACAAAATACACGTTTAACTAGTTTACTGTACGAGACATACCCTTTTCGATATAGATTTGGTATTAAAATAAAGCTTAGGATCACTAAAGATGAAAACACTAGAATATCTGCGGATCATCACTAAAGAAACTATGTTAGAGTAATAATTTCTTATACGTGATTAGGTTAGGTTAACTTTTAGTTTCTTATACATATAGTATAATTTATTAACATACCTGCAAATTAATATTGTCTAAATGCCATTCTATTTATTACTTTCACAGGTTAGAGTTATTTAAATAAGTTGGGTTAGCTTTTAGGTTATTATACATGTATTCTAATAAATAATATTACAAATTTCGAAGATTATGTATAAATAAGTGACATCTATTTATTGAATATTTTGTAAAGTCTAATTTGCAATTGTTCATTTTCGATTATTATCGACAATCAATTCAGTTAAACCATTTTTTGCTCAACTACACTCTTACTTACGCTTGATTTTTCAGTAAACTAAATCTCATTTCCTCCCTTAGTAATAATTCCATGTTTCGCATCCATATAATATATCTAGTAGAATAATAGTTTTATATATTATCAGTATAACATTTTTTTGAAAGGAGTTGGGACGTGTTGAGTCGCTATAATGCATAATAGCACGCATTTCCTGAATTGAGCCTATATTTAATTTATTTGTGGATCTTATTCCTATTTGGAAGCCAGGAGTATGAGTGGTCTGCCCTACGACTGGTTGACCCAGTTGCAGGCAGTCCTTCAGTTCCCCCATTATAAAAGGAACCCTGGGTTCCAAGACACAGTCCATTTGTCCGAGTTAATTTTGGAGTATTGGTTTAATATCCATGATGATGATATATGGCTTTGCATGACCAGCGGTAGGAAGTACCCAGATATGGTTGTGTTTGATTTATTGTTACTTACGGATCAGAGTTTTTTTTAATTATTTTTCTTTGATTTCACGTCGGTGAGCAGCGATGGATGTGATTATCGTTCGTAGGTATTTGAATTCTGCCACTTCCTCAAAATTTCCCTCATTTGTCATTAGCTGTCATAGATTATCTATATGTATTTTTAATTCTTATAATTGTTCCGGTATACAAGCTTTGAATTGCTCTTATGTGATTTGAAAGACCTCGTTGTTTCATTATATCCTTTATTTTATTTGTGTTCACTTTATCAAAAGTAGTCCACCGCCTTGGTCTCGAGGTTGTTTGCTCCCTTGTCACGCAGCGGGCCCGGGTTCGATCCCTGGTTAGGGCAGTTTTTCTGGGTCAGGTTTTTATCGGGGTTTTTCCTCACCTGTAAGACAAATGTGAGGAACACTTTAAGGCCCAAACGGTCCCCGAAATTTTAAGCCTATCATCATCATCATCATCATCATCCACCGGTGTGCAAAGCAACGGGAAGCTACCACACCTATAATTCCCTAGTAAATCTGAAAGCATAGCATGAAAATACTATGATTGCAGTGAAGGACCTGCCTTCAGTGAGAATTACTATGGATGGATTGTCAAAAGTGAATTACTCCTAAGGGGTTATCTCTGTTTCGCAGTTTTGGAAAGTGGGTTATCGTCGGTTGAAGTTATCAGCTGGTTACTACTGAAGAGCATCTGAAGGTTTCTGGGCTGAAGAGTATGGGCCGTTTTCTATGTTTTCTAAGGAGATCGGCCATGACAGTTCATTGTATTCTCTATGTTAGTGAAAGATTCTAAGGTTATGGTAGAGAAGAAAATGGCGTTTTACGAAAAAGTAAGTAATGTGTATATTTGTGCTATTAAATGTGAATTATAAACTGGCAGTTATGAAAATTGTCTTATAACTGACTATTATTAATTCAAAGACTTGAATAATCCTCTTTATTTCCCAAATATGAAATTGTTACTTGCAATATGGCAAAAGTATCTAGCAAAATCGGTTTCATTTATATAGCGTATATAACAGGTTTTGTTTATTGAATTTGTAATAGTTTGTGTAGTTAATCAGTATTGGTAAACGAATATTGCAAATTTAACGCTTTAAAAATTAATAATTTGCAGCACAAGTAGCTGAGAGCTGTCAATATCACACACCCACTCACCTGTATGTGTATATTTCGATGTTATAATTACTTTGTTAATATATAGCGTGGCAGCCCACTGAAATATCAATTCAGAGGTCCTGGGTTCAAGTCCCGGCCGGGTGAGAGAAGAGTGCCTGTTTATTTATGCACTTTAACAGTACGTAATTTGCATACACGTTAATCAAATGCTATATTTAACGTATTTAAGTCTGGGAAAGTAATTATTTCTCTATTTTCTCGTAAATATGAAAATAAAGTGGGACTATTTCCTGTCATGACCATGAAGGTTACTACAGTTCTTCCTTCTAACCAGCGATAAACCACCGATTACAACTGATGAACAGCGATAAAACACATATGACCACAATGTGCAAACCACATTGTGTACATTTAATTATATCTGTGGCTTCAACAAATTATGTCCAAAATTGTCTTTTACATATTTAACCGCATAAAATAATAAAAAGGATGTTTCCTGGAATTCACCTACGTTAGAGTAATTGATTTAGTTCATTAAATGATTTAGGTTTGGTTAGCTTTTAGTTTCCTTGCATTTTAAATCTGATATAATACGTAACATAAATGACCTCTTCATATGTGTTATTCTGTGGAAAATTCAACATATCCGACGGATACAACGTAAAATCATATTTCCACTACTTCAGTTCATGATACGTTTCAATATTTTGACGATGGTAAAATCCCGCAGCTAAGTGGTATCATTAACACTTCGTAATACTTTAAATTACATCAAAAATGGCATAAGTCGTGTAAGTAAAAAGCTGGTCTTGTACAACCTCACCCAAATCCCGCTCAGGCGTTTATTTTTCTTTTCATGTCATACATATATCAAGTGAAGATTAATCTAAACTTGAGCCCAAAGTTTCTTACCTAGGAAGAAAATTTGGAGAAACTGCACTTACACTAGCGCAAAACTGCAAAGAACTGCTGATACACAGTAGCAGCTAGAAGTAGCTGCGATAACGTTATCATTGAACCACACAGCGATAACCCACAAACATCATAGTGAGTTATCTCTGAACCACATCGTTCCCTACTATGGTATCGTTTCTGCCGTATATCTATGAAATTAGTTTTGCTGATGAACCTATACTAAAGTTCATACAACTGTAGGTAGACGGCAGCACAACATTGTGAAATTTCTATGATAAATATACCAAATAAATTTCCAAATTTATTTTAAACAAATATATTAATAATAATCAACCAATCTCGACATTTTTTATTCTTTTACTGTTTCACCAATATTATTCCATTACATTTCTTAACCTTCCCCTTCCATTTCACTCTGTCGATACAAGTCGTACTCAAAACTGTATTGTACTGTCAACGTACGCGAGTATAGGAGTTACAAATGCCGAGATTTATTAATATGGTTAATTTAGCGCTGCTATTTTCAGATCGCAGACAATGCATTCAACTTCTATTCGACGAAGGACTTTTAACAACAAGAATACGACCTTCCCGGCGTTCACTTGCAGGAAAGGCCATCCGCCATTCTATCAGTCAGTCACAAAAGGAACTTGGTTTGAAAATTGCAAATGATCACCTGCACAAGTTCTTGCTATAGTTCTTTGTTTTGCACACAAATTTTCATATGAACAGACAGTTATGCATTGTTCTACCGGCAACAAAAGTATAAGTGAACACACGGTAGCTGATTGGTTCAGTTACTGTCGAGAAGTTTGTTTCATCTCCATGCAAAACAAATATGCAAATCGTGGAAAAATTGGAGATCGTAACCACATTTTCGAAATTGATGAATGTAAAATTGGAAGGACAAAATTTCATCGAGGAGTATTGTTGAAGGGAATTGGATCCTAGGCATGATTGACATTGAAACTAATGAAGTCAGAATGGAGATTTGCCCCAACAACATGAGAGATGCCGACACCCTATATAATTTAATACACAAACATGTGGAATTGAATAGCACTATACATACAGACTGCTGGAGAGGGTACAATGGCTTACGGAATCGTGGTTTTGGCGCCCACCTAACAGTTAACCATTATCTAAACTTTGAAGACCCGTTAACGAACGCACAAACCAACCATGTAAAATCGTGTTGGCGAAGTCTCCAAAAGTGATTTGCAAGGGGAGGCATCAGACACGAAGATGTAGACATCCATTTAGTTGAATATTTATGGCATTTAGATTGTAAAAACCGAAAAGCCGACCCATTCCAAGAGATGATTGGGGACATTAAACAGGTTTATCCAGTACAATAGTATATTTCGTTCTAGTTCGTTAAACAATTATGTTTCAACTGTGTACCCTACGCAAAAACAATACCTTTTTTATATATTTCCCTACAGAATAACAGTGCGAATGCGCAGAAATTTATAGAACAAAATGACCAACCTTCAAAATAAATTCCAAAACAGTGGAATGCAGGCTTTCACGGCCGGTAATCATGGTAGTAAAAGATTCCGGGCTCTGTGGCCGTGGTCTATAACTGGCGTTTCTTCCAGACGTTTCTCCCTTAACTGTGGAGGGCATCTTCAGTGGCGAGCGCTTCAAGCTGTTGTTTCCCTGTCGTCGACTCATTCGCAGTCGAGTCGACGACAGGGAAACAACAGCTTGAAGCGCTTGCCACTGAAGATGCCCTCCGCAGTTGAGGGAGAAACGTCTGGAAGAAACGCCAGTTATAGACCACGGCCACAGAGCCCGGAATCTTTTACTACCAAAATTCCCAAACGTTTATTAAAAATGGTTCTACACTAACTTCTCCTTTTTAACCTAACAAAATAAATTGCTTGCATATTATTTACTGTGCTGTACACTAATCAAATCTACACTAACCTAACAACACTAGTACTAACCTAACACAAATAGTACTATCCAACCTAACACAAACAGTAATGTCCTAACATAAATTTTACTAACCTAACAAAACTAGTACTAACCTAACAAATATAGTACTAAACTAACAAAACTAGTACTATCCTAACAAAACTAGAACTAACTTAACAAAACTAGTACTAACCTAACAAATCTAGTACTAAACTAACAAAACTAGTACTAACCTAACAAAACTCTAGTACTAAACTAACAAAACTAGTATTAACCTAACAAAACTAGAACTAACTTAACAAAACTAGTACTATCCTAACAAATCTAGTACTAAACTAACAAAACTAGTACTAACCTAACAACTAACAAAACTAGTACTATCCTAACAAAACTAGAACTAACTTAACAAATCTAGTACTATCCTAACAAATCTAGTACTAAACTAACAAAACTAGTACTAACCTAACAACTAACAAAACTAGTACTATCCTAACAAAACTAGAACTAACTTAACAAAACTAGTACTATCCTAACAAATCTAGTACTAAACTAACTTAACAAAACTAGTACTATCCTAACAAATCTAGTACTAACTAACAAATCTAGTACTAAACTAACAAAACTAGTACTAACCTAACAACTAACAAAACTAGTACTATCCTAACAAATCTAGTACTAAACTAACAAAAGTAGTACAGAACTAACTTAACAAAACTAGTACTATCCTAACAAAAAGTAAAGTAAAGTGATCCCACGACAGACCCGGAGGCCCTTGGGGTAGTAGGAGGTTAAGGCTCCCACTTTTTCTAGACAATCGGCACTTTGTCAGCCGGGTTGTCAGCCCTGCGTGACGGCCGCCTTTACCCCCAGAACAAGCGTCTGGTACTCATTTCCGTTAGAGGCTGAGTCGACCCCAGGGCCATAGTGCCGCCAGAGGGTTTGGGTCAGTTTAAAAATCCTGACCCCAACGGGACTTGTCTAGTACTAAACTAACGAAACTAGTACTATCCTAACAAAACTAGAACTAACTTAACAAAACTAGTACTATCCTAACAAATCTAGTACTAAACTAACAAAACTAGTACTAACCTAACAAAACTAGAACTAACTTAACAAAACTAGTACTATCCTAACAAATCTAGTACTACTACTAACCTAACAAAACTAGAACTAACTTAACAAAACTAGTACTATCCTAACCTAACAAAACTAGTACTAACCTAACACAAACAGTAATATCCTAACATAAATTTTACTAACCTAACAAAACTAGTATTAACCTAACACAAATAGTACTATCCTAACATAAATTTTACTAACCTACAAAACTAGTACTATCCTAACAAATCTAGTACTAAACTAATAAAACTAGTACTATCCTAACAAATCTAGTACTAAACTAACAAAACTAGTACTATCCTAACCTAACACAAATAGTACTATCCTAACATAAATTTTACTAACCTAACAAAACTAGTACTAACCTAATATAAATTTTACTAACCTAACAAAACTAGTACTATATTAACACAAATAGTACTATTCTAACATATAAATTCTACTAACCTAACAAAAGTAGTTTAATTAACTTTTTACTAACCTAACATAAGTAGTTTAATTAACTTCTTGATCTTGCCAACTTCCCAAGAGGAGGCAAATACCTATTGACTATCACAACATTGTCTAAAAGTGTCGTAATGTTACCGTTTTTCTAGCCAATAAAAATACTTAACAATTGTAAAAGAATGTTATAAGTATCATTCAAAATATTACAAAATGTTAGTAATGACAGAAGTACATAGACTAACAGTAGTAGGCTACATCAATATACTATAAAATGGAGCAAAGATAATGTACTGTTGAGCCCAAATGGTAGAGGTTTATCCATTTATTTCAATTGTATAAAAATATAATTCAGTCGTTTCATATATTTCAATTGTACCAAAATGTAATTGAGTCGTTTCATATATATCAACTATATAAACATTTCATTCAGTCGTTTCACATATTCAATTGTATAAAAATACAAATAATTTAATTAGTTTCATATATTTCAATTGTATAAAAATACAAATAATTTAATTGGTTTCACATATTTTAATTGTATAATAATGTAATTGAGTAGTTTAATATATTTCAACTATATAAAAATGTAATTGAATCGTTTAATATCTTAGATTTTATGAAAATAGAAATAATTTAAGTGGTATCACATATTTCAATTGTTTAAAAATGTAATTGAACCATTTCATATCTTTTCATATATTTCAACTATATAAAAATCTAATGGAATCGTTTAATACCTTAAATTTCATAAACATACAAATAATTTAAGTGGTTTCATATATTTCAATTGTTTAAAAATGTAATTCAATCGTTTAATATATTTCAACTTTATAAAAACGTAATGCAGTCCTTTCATAGTAATAATCTTAGCATCGATAACCTACTGGTTCCAAGCTATAGTGCGTTTTCTTTGATTCCAAGTATGTAATATACTTTCTGGAGAAAATAAGCCGCCATCACAGAAATAGCAAATCGCCATTACAATATCGTCTAACAGTCTCATAATATTGCAATTTGCATATTTAAATAAATACTTTAAAATTGTCTAATACTGTTATAAAAATTGTTTCAAAAGTTTTAAAATATTAAAAAATGAGGGTAAGTACAGAACAAAAGCTATAGTTTACAACAATATAACAGAAAAATTATGCAGTAGTAGAAGTACAGTTAAGCCGAAAATTTTTGTCAAGATGGCCGTTATATGGGTACGGCACAGAAAGTGGACATCCGAATTTCGATATATTTTTGGTTATAAAATGAAGCTTATGACCACTAAACATGAAAACACAAAAAAAAAAAATTGCAGACCATCCAGAAACAAAGCAGTAAAATAACATTTGGCTGATGTTTCCATTAAGCGCAGTGAGAAATTATCCAAAGTCCGAGGCAGACACAACGCGCATGCACCAACAGGATTTTATTTACAAATTATTTCCCACCATTTACAACAAAATGTAAATTTTTTCTAACATTTATTTAAACATATTTTACTATGATATTTAACTATATATATAACATGAAGACGTGGCAGCTATATTGATTTTAAAGAATATTCTACACAATAACAGTGAAGCCAACATAGGTTATGTACTTCAGAATTTGAGAACTTATTATTTATTTTAGAGCATTGTATTCTTTCATGGGTTAGAGTGCTTAAATTGCATTAGGTTAGCTTTTAGATTTGTTAAATAGCATGTGTAATGTTGGCTGCATAGCAATATTCCATAGAGTAAACTGCTTCGCATTCGCTATTGCATGCTGCTTGTCTGTCTGGGACTTTGAAAAAATTCTCACTGCGCTTAATAGAAAGTTGTTTCCTTTAAGCGCAGTGAGAAATTTTACCAAGTCCGAGCACACACAACGCACATGCAACAGGGCTTCTTTTTCAAATTATTTCCCACCATTTACAACAAATTTTACATTTTTTCTAACGATTATTTGAGCATATTTTACTATGATATTTAACTATCTATGTAACATGAAGACGTGGCAGCTATATTGATTTTAAAGAATATTCTACACAACAGTGCAGCCAACATAGGTTATGTACTTCAGAATTTGAGAACATACTGTTTATTTTTGGACATTGCATTCTTTCACAGGTTAGAGTGCTTAAATTGCATTATACCCTGTTCACTCTTAAAGTAATCCTTGTTGAAACAAAACCATGTGACCTGCTTGCTTTTCATTGGTTATGGACACTGATGTACGTTGTAGAGCAATATCCTTCTGCCATTTGCACCACAATTACAGTCACTTTTGACAAGGAGATGACACATCAACCGAAGAATCGATACTTTCTGCCATTTTGTTTCATGAGAATTGACTGAAGCATGACTCAAATTAATCACCCATATGTAATAAATTATTTTAAATTATAATTATTGATTAGGTATATTTTAGAATATTTTCTATCTTTTGAATATTGCTATTTTCATTCACGAAGAATAACAAGTATATTCAGAGCACATATTTTAAATTTAATGAAGGGAACTACTTTTTCGCGTATTTATGTTTCTACAACGTGCGTCGGTGTCCATAACCAATGGGAAGTGAGCAGGTCACATGGTTTTGTTTTCACAAGGATCACTTTAAGAGCAAACAGGGTTTAGGTTAGTCTTTCACAGGTTAGAGACTTAATTTGTGTTAGGTTAGATTTTAGATTTGTTGAATAGCATGTATAATGTTGGCTGCATCACGATATTCCATAGAGTAAACTGCTTCGCGTTTGTTGATGCATGAGCTTGGTGTCTGCATGGATTTTGAAAAAATTCTCTCTTTGCTTAATGGAAAGATTATTCATAAGTTAGGTTAGCTTTTAGGTTATTATACATGCATTCTAATAAATTATATTACAAATTTTGAAGATTACATTATAAATAAGTGGCTCTATTTGTTGAATATTTTGTGAGGGCTAATTTGCCGTTGTTCATTTTTGAGAAGTATGTATGATGAGTTGATGACATATCGATTATTATCGATGTTCGATTCAAAAGAACCATTCTTTTTTTTGTTAAGAAACTTCATGTGAGGATGTGATTTTTATTATATTTAAAACTCTTTGCTACGTAATTTTACAAATACAACAGTGCACATTTATCACAATAAAATATTTATTCTATTTTCACATCTGTATTCTTGAAAACTTGTTTTCATCCTGGACTAATGTCTGAATATTGAATCAGAAGTAACGACCACAATGGCAGCCACTTACTTCAGGTAATATAGGGAATAGTGCTTTATACATTGTTATTTTACAGCTTTGTTTCTGGATGGTCCACAAATTTTTTTCATGTTTTATTTATGATGTTCCTAAGCTTCACTTCAAAACCAAAATTATTTCGAGAAATTCGGATGTGCACTTTTTACGATATATTCATAAGTAAGAAACCTTGGCTGAAGTTTAGATTAATTTCCACTTGATTTTCCATACCATGTTCTTGTAATTCTGTTGCTGTATGTATTTATTCTGTCTTTACTAACATTTCAAACTATTTTAAATGTTTTACAGCTCAAGTCCAGTGTTTGTCAATCACAATTTTCTATACAACATTCTGGGCTGAGGTTCACAAACCGTCCCACACAATTTTCCATCTAACATTCTTATGCCACTGATGCACTAAACACTTTTCAACCATTTATAATAACGTCTGGTACTATATTAAACATTTTCTAACCATTTTACAAACATTTCTGGTTATGGCATAAAAAGTGGAAATCAGAATTTCGGGATAATTTTGGTTTTAAAATGAAGCTTAGGACCATTACACATGAAAACACAAAAGAAAAAATTTGCAGATCATCCACAAACAAAGCAGTAAATAACATTTTATAAGCACTACAAAATACACATTTCACTAGTTTACTGTACGAGACATCTCATTTTCGTTATAAATTTGGTATTAAAATTAAGCTTAGGATCACTAAAGATGAAAACTCAAAAATATCTGCGGATCACCACTAAAGAAACTACGTTAGAGTAATAATTTCTTATACATGATTAGGTTAGCTTTTAGTTTCTTATACATATAGTATAATTTATTAAGACACTTGCAAATTAATATTTGTTTAAATACCATTCTATTTATTACTTTCACGGGTTAGAGTTATTTAAATAAGTTGGGTTAGCTTTTAGGTTATTATACATGTATTCTAATAAATTATATTACAAATTTCGAAGATTATGTATAAATAAGTGACATCTATTTATTGAATATTTTGTAAGGGCTAATTTGCCGTTGTTCATTTTCGAGAATTACGTACAATGATGTATCGATTATCGACAATCGATTCAGTTAAACCATTCTTTGGCTCAACTACACTCTTACTTACACTTGATTTTTCAGTAAACTAAATCTCATTTCCTCCCTTAGTAAAAGTCCATGCTTCGCATCCATATAATATAACTGGTAGAATAATAGTTTTATATATTATCAGTATAACGTTTTTTGAAAGGAGTTGGGACATGTAGTGCCGCTGTAATGCATAATAGCATGCATTTCCTGAATTGAGCCTATGTTTAATTTCTTTGTGCATCTTATTTCTATTTGGAAACCAGGAGTAAGAGTGGTCTGCCCTACGACTGGTTGACCAGTTGCGGGTAGTCCGTTAGTTCCCCATTATAAGAAGAACCCTGGGTTCCAAGTCACAGTCCATTTGTCCCAGTTAATTTTGGAGTATTGGTTTAGGTATCCGTGATGATGATATATGGCTTTCCATGACCAGTGGCAGCAAGTACCCAGATACGGTTGTGTTCGATTTATTGTTATTTACGGATCAGAGTTTTTTTTTTCTTTGATTTCATGTCGGTGAGCAGCAATGGATGTGATTATCGTTCGTATGTATTTGAATTCAGTCACTTCCTCAAAATTTCCCTCATTTGCCATTAGCTGTCGTAGATTGTCTATATGTATTTTTAATTCTTATAAATGTTCCGGCTTACAAGCTTTGAATTGCTCTTATGTGATTTCGAATACCTCTTTTTCATTATATCCCTTATGTTATTTCTGTTCACTTTATAAAAAGTAGTCCACCGCTGTGATCTCGAGGTAGTGTGCTGCCTTGTCATGCAGAGGCCCAGGTTCGATCCCCGGTCAGGGCAGTTTTTCTGGGTGAGGTTTTTATCGAGGTTTTTCCTCACCTGTAAGACAAATGTCAGGAAAACTTAAAGGCCCAAACGTTCCCCGAAATCTTAAGGCCATCATCATCATCATCCAGCGGTGTGGAAAGCAACGGGAAGCTACCACACCTATAATTCCCTAGTAAAGCTGCAAGCATAGCATGAAAATGCTATGATTGCAGTAAAGGACCTGCCATCGGGCAGAATTACGATGGATGGATTATCAAAAGTGATCTACTCGTAAGGGGTTATCTCTGTTTCGCCGTTTTGGAAAGTGGGTTATCGTTGGTTGAAGTTATCGCTGGTTACTACTTAATGCTATGGTTTATCTACGATGCAACGCGCCAGCGCAAAAATTTCTCCCCATGTATTTAAATGGATGTGGTTTATCTACAACGCAAATTGCTGGCGCGAAAAATTTTGCGCTGACATATGGCATCGTGTATTTGAATCTCTTGAATCCAGGTTGCAATTTGCCAGCGCAAACAAAGAGTATTGAAGATATTACTCCTACTCATTGGTGTAATTGCTAAAAAGAAACTAAGATTTTATGACAAAATGTCGGAAATGCAGTACTTGTTTTATACTTTTTTCAATTTTAACGATGAAAGTTAGTTTTGTTGCAAATGATCGAGTTCTACACATGTTCTATATAATATGAGCATGAGGGGGTACAGAGATGTACAGAAAAAAGAGTTATTGTTGCTTGAACTTAGTCAGAAGATAAATAAAAGCTGTAAATATTGTATCTTGGGGATATGGATGTACATAAATTTCGTCTTCTGTTAAATTCAAAACCTGATAAAACTGCTCAGGCGAAAATCTGAAGTATTCTAAAATTTGGTATTTTTATCAATCATATGTTTATTTAAGAACTAAAGAATAATTTATTCCATAAGACATTCATATGATGCTGTTGCTGTAGGTACTTTTTCTGTCTTTACTAATATTTCGTACTATTTTAAATGTTTTACGATACTTATACTTATATAGGGAATTTTAATATGTTTATCTATGTACACAAATTATGACTTTTCCTCTCAATTTATTTTCAAATTTTATTAGAATTGAAGTTGGCATACGTGAACGCTTATAAAATTAAATCCACTAGATGGCAGGACATATGTGTGAATGAACAATATTTATATTTAATTCCAAACCATATTTTAAGAAATAAATGTTCAATCACTTCAGTTTTTTAGGTTCCGATGGGTCAGTTTAGTGTATAACGAGATTAGTTTATAGTTGACTAAATAGTATGTATGTAGTTTATTTCATTAGGTTATGCAGGGACAGGTTTATATACATTAATTTTTGTAAACACATTTGGAAATTTATTAAGAACGATGGTCATTTTGATTTCCCATATATGTTGTGCCATCTGGCGACATTTCCATAAACATAGGCGTTGTAACTTATGCGCTTCATGCTAAACCAGTATCCCACCGAGCGTAACGCGAGATTGCGTCACGTAGGGCGCGACACGTTGTATAATGGCTACGGTTTATTATACAGCGTGTCACGCCCGACGTGACGCAATCTCGCGTTACGCTCGGCGTGATACTGATTCCGCATGGAGCGCAACCGTACGGCGCTTATGTTTATAGAACTGTCGCCAGATGGCACCACATATATGGGAAATCAAAATGACCAACATTCATAATATATTTCCAAATGTGTTTACAAAAATTAATGTATACAAACCTGTCCCTGCATAACCTAATGAAATAAATTACATACATACTATTTAGTAAACTATAAACTAATCTCATGTACACTAAACTGACCCATCGGAACCTAACAAAATGAAGTGATTGAACATTTATTTCTTAAAATATGATTTGGAATTAAATGCAAATGTTGGTCATTCACACATGTCCTGCCATCTGGTGGATTTAATTTTATTAGCGTTCACGTATGCCAACTTTAGTTCTAATAAAGAACTTTGAAAATAAATTGAGAGGAAAAGTCATAATTTGTGTACATACACAAACGTATTAAAATTATTTATAAAAAAGTTTTAAGTATCGTTGCAAAACGTTTAAAATAGTACGAAATATTAGTAAAGACAGAAAAAGTACATAGAGCAACAGCATCATATGAATGTTGTATGGAAAATATTAGAATAATTATTCTTTAGTTCTTAAATAAACATATGGTTGATGAAAATACCTAATTTTAGAATACTTCAGATTTTCGCCTGAGCAGTTTTATCAGGCTTTGAATTTAATAGAAGACGAAATTTATGTACATCCCGAATATCCTTCAAGCCACAATAACTCTTTTTTCTGTACATCTCTGTACTCCTTCATGCTCATATTGTATAGAGCTCGATGATTTGCAACAAAACTAACTTTTGTCGTTAAAATTGGAAAGTTATAAAACAAGTACTGTATTTCCAACATTTTGTCATAAAATCTTAGTTTCTTTTTAGCAATTACACCAATGAGCACAGTTTCTCTATGACCAATGAGTACGGGTAATATCTTCTATATTCTTTGTTTGCGCTAGAAAATTGCGTCCCGGATTCAAGAGATTCAAATACACAATGCGACATGTCAGCGCAAAATTTTTCGCGCTAGCAATTTGCGTTGTAGATAAACCACATCCATTTAAATACATGGGGAGCATAGAGAAACTTCGAATAGAGGGGAAACTGAGTACAGTGACATCTAAAAAATTTCGGTCGTTTACGATGAATTACAATGAGCAAACTACAATGGTAGCGCTGTTTCGTAGTAACAGAATATGTAACTAAATAAAACAAATGCAAGGCACACGGCGTGTTTAACGGTGTTCACTCGGGATTATGGGAAGTTAGCCATTTTGTAAATTTAAATTTTTAACTGCTATCCTTTCGTTCTATGTAGACGGTACTGTAAATTATCGAAAGTTAAAATCATTACTTAGATTTTATTTTACTCTAATTTGTAAGTAAATTCAAGCTTGTTTACATTTTTAATGTGAATCTATTTTCAAAGATAAACCTACTAGAAGTGATAAAATTCTAAGATTTGTTAGGTTAGGAAGAGTGATGTTAGTGTACAGCCATTTCTAATAAACATTTTAAAAATGTGACTTTATAATGGACAGATGTACGACATGGCTAAGGTTATTTAATAAATATTGTATAAAATATGTATGTGAGAATAAGGGGGTAGGTCAATTGTACATATTTATTAAAAGAGCTCATAATGCACGTTTTAAAATTTTAATAAACGAAAATAAATTAACATGTTTTATTTATTTCCATTCTTCCTTTCTGTTAAAATTAAAGAAAATCTGTAGGTCTGAGAGACTGGGTGGGTATACATAATTCCACAATTTAAGATTTATTAATACGTTATTTATTCCTATAAAAGTTAAATTCCATAATTATTCACCAGATGGCGTTATATAATTATAATTCATAATTTTACCACCAGGCGGTGCTGAATTTCATATTAGTACCAAAAAAGAACCGAAAAAATTTAGGTGTCGTTAGTTGTATTACACTAGCGCCGCCTGTGGCATGTACGCGCAACTCGTCCACTTTCTTCTCTGGTACTCTGTGCATGGGGAGCAATTTTTGCGCTGGCGCTTTGCGTCATAGATAAACCATAGCATAATAAACCGTAGCGGAGGATCTCTGGGTTGAAGAGTATGGGCCTTTCTCTATGGTGATCGGCCATGACAGTTCATTGTATTCTCTATGTTAGTGAAAGATTCTAAGGTTGTGGTAGAGAGAAAATGGCGTTTTACGGAAAAGTAAGTAATGTGTGTATATTTATGCTATTATATGTGAATTATTAACTGTTAATTAAGGAAATTATCTTATAACTGACTATTATTAATTCAAGGATCTGAATAATGCTTTCTTTATTTCCCAAATATGAAATTGTTACTTGCAATATGGTAAAAATATCTAGCGAAATCGGTTACTTTCATATAGCGTATGTTACAGGTTTAGTTTATCGATTTTATAAGTTTGTGTAGTTAATCAGTATCGATAAACTAATATTGTAAATTTTACGTTTTAAAAATTAACAATTTGCACTCCAAGCAGCTGAGAGATGTCAATAACACACACCCACCTGTACGTATATATTTCGATGTTATAATTAATTTGTTAATGTATAGCGTGACAGCTCACTGAAGTATAAATTCAGAGGTCCTGGGTTCAAATCCCGCTGAGGCGTTTGTTTTTCTTTTCATATCATATATATATATATATATATATATATATAAAGTGTAAATTAATCTAAACTTTAGCCCAAAGTTTCTTACCTAGGACGAAAATTTTGCTAAGATGGCCTCTATATAGGTACGGCACAGAAAGTGAACATCCGAATTTCGAGATAATTTTGGTTTTAAAATGAAGCTTAGGACCACTAAACATGAAAACACAAAAAAAAAAAAAAGTCGGTTATATGTCTCAGACGAACTTTTCTAAGTTCCACAGAATCGCAGTGCGCATGCGCGAGTTGCGGGAATTGCCGTAATGGTTAATGTAGCCTCCGGTAGATGGCTCTGCAGTCGGCATTACCAACTTTGGGAATAAATTTCCAAATGCAAAAAAAAATGGACGTTAACTAACTTGTCATTTTCTAACTAAAAACAGTTACATGTATTCACAAATGCTTAAAAAATGGACGTAAACCAACTTCCCATTTCCTAACATAACAAAGCAATTTACATGCATACTATTTAATGAACTACAAACTAATTTTACGTACACTAACACTAAATATGGTTTGGAATTATTTTCAAATGGTGGCAACGTTGGAACAACATGGGAAAGTAGGAAGCATGTAATTTATCCACGATCATGTTTTACGTAAATATATAAATATAAAATATTGTAAAAAAAAGCTTGAAGATCATTGGAAAATGTTTAAAACAGTACTAAACGTGTTTACAAGTGTTTAGTGCATCAGTGGCATAAGAGTGAAAGTGTAGAATTGTGAGAGACATAAAACCGACCACATCCAAAAAAAAAAGTGCTGACCGTCCAGAAAGAAAGCAGTAAAATAACATTCGGCTGATGTTTCCATTAAGCGCAGTGAGAAATGTTTGTAAGTCCAAAGCAGACACAACGCGCATGTACCAACAGGGTTTATTTTCAAATTATTTCCCTCCATGGGTGTTTTAAGTTATATGCCCATCACAATTCTACATGTACATTCTTATGCCACTGATGCACTTGTAAACACATGTACTGATTTAAACATTTTGCAACGATCTTCAAGCTTTCTTTACAATATTTTGTATATTTATATATTTATGTAAAACATGATCGTGGATACATTACTTACTTGCTACTTTCCCATGTTGTTACAACGTTGCCACTACTTGAAAATAATTTTATACCATATTTAGTGTTAGTGTACGTAAATTTAGTTTATTTCATTAAATAGTACGCATGTAAATTGTTTTGTTGCATTAGGAAATGGGAAGTTGGTTTACGTCCATTTTTTTTAAGCATTTGGGAATAAATAATGTGCATGTAAATTGTTTTCTTTAGTTAGGAAATGGCAAGTTAGTTAATGTTCTTTTTTTTTTTTGCATTTGGAAATTTATCCCCAAAGTTGGTAACGCCGACTGCAGAGCCATCTACCGGAGGCTATATTAACCATTACAGCAACTCCTGCAACTTGCGCACTGCGATTCTGCGGAGCTTAGAAGAATTCGCCTGAGACATATAACCGACTTTTTCCCCCTCCATTTACAACAAATTCTAATGTTTATTTGAACATAGTTTACTATGATATTTAACTGTATACATAACATGAAGACATGCCAGCGATATTGATTTTAAAGAATATTCTACACAACATCAGTGCAGCCAATATAGGTTATGTACTTAAGAATTTACTATTTATTTTTGGGCGTTGCATTCTTTCACAGGTTAGTGTGCTTAAATTGCGTTATACCCGTTTGCTCTTAAGGTGATCCTCGTCAAAACAAAACCATGTGACCTGCTTGCTTTTCATTGGTTATGGACACCGATGTACGTTGTAGAAGCAATATCCTTCTGCCATTTGAGTCACTTTTGACAGGGAGATGACAAGCAACAGAAGATTTGATACTTTCTGCCATTTTGTTTCATGAGAATCGACTGAAGCATGACTCAAAAGAATCCCCCATATGTAATAAACTATTTTAAGTTGTAATTATTGATTAGGTATATTTTAGAGTATTTTGTATATTTTGAATATTAATATTCACGAAGAATAAGTATATTGAGAGCACATATTTTTAATTTAATGAAGGGAACTACTTTTTGTGCATTTGTTGCTTCTACAACGTACGTCGTTGTCCATATCCAATGAAAAGCGAGCAGGTCACATGGTTTTGTTTTGACGATCACTTTAAGAGCGAACAGGTTTTAGATTAGCATTTAGGTTGGTCTTTCACAGGTTAGAGTACTTAAATTGCGATAATTAGTGGACATAATTTAATTTTCAAGTTCTGGTGTAGATATGTGGATGACATTATTGCAATAGTTAATCATAAACTGATAGATGATGCATTAAAATTATTGAACATTCAAAGTCAAACTATAAGTTCACTATGGAAAAGGAAATTAATATAGAAATACCATTTTTAGATCTCAATTTAAAAAGGAATGAAAAAAAGAAGAAGATAGAATTAGGAATTTACAGAAAGAAGACACATATAGATTACTATATAAAAGCTTCAGGTTTCAATCACATAGCTGACAAAGAATCAGTTTTCAATAGTTTGACACATAGATTAGTGAACATATCCATGAACAAAGAAAATTATGAAAGAGAAAAAGATTACATAACTTAGCCACGAAAATTTTTTGCAGAAAGAAGATTTTATTTCATCTAATTAATTACGAGGCCCATATACCTTACAAATACTCCAACAAGCAAGCAATTTCTCTTGATACATATCGGAGAGTAGCTGCACTAATGATGTATGCCGCTGAATTACAAGGTCATGACGTGTCATAAATCACCTTGAGGAGCCATAACTTGCTTTAAATTCATTACACAGGATTTCCATATTCTTGGCTATTTAAGGCCTTCGAACTCTATAATTTCGACGGATACAGAAAATCCATCTGCCCTTGTCTTTCATTCGTAATCCTGGAGAACTCTTTCTAACTGGATATTTTGCTTTCTTTCCGCGGAAAGATTGTCACTTGTGATATGTTTTCAAGTGCATGTTTTGTTTGGATCCACCATCACACATTTTTTTCGTCCCCATCAAACTTTCTTCCTGGTGTCCTATTTCCGTGTTCTGCTCACTGCATTGCGCACCACTGATAGCTTGAATTTGGAGGTATAGCTTGCTCTGCACTGACCCATGTTTACACACAGTGAACAGGAATGGCAATGAATACTGTACTTACCAATTGACCATCTCTTTTACCCTTGTGTTAATGACTGAGCCGCTGCCCAAATGTACTGTTACATAGCCGGGAACAAAAGCTTTGGAATTTACAACATTGCCAGATTTAAAAGTGATGTAGGCCTACTTCTGACTCTTAGCAAAAATATAAGACATATTTTTCCACAATTTATTATTGCAAAACTTGGATGTGGCCTATACACGCGTAAATACAGTAATTTATTTTCTCTATTTTGAGTGTTAGGAACTGCATTTTCTTTCACGCTAAAAGGTTATATTATTAATTGACCAATGAAAGTACAACTGGAACTTAGTTCACTATTCCATCCGTAGTAATTCTGCCCGAAGGCAGGTCCTTCACTGCAAACATAGCATTTTCATCCTATGCTTGCAGCTTTACTAGGGAATTATATACTTCACATACGAAGTGTATGAAAGCAGAAGGTATTTCATACTCAGCACATTATATCATGAAGGATTGTACTATAACTTACCTTCATTTAGACGCTGAGCGGGCGTGTTAGTTCCGAGTCTAACGGACATACTTCATAATTTTAATCATAACCCTTACCTCATAGTGAACTACGAAATATTAAAATACAAAGTAGCTAAAGTGAATAAGAAAGCAAATTTAATTACCGTAAAACACAAAATATAAAACTAAATCGTAAAATTGAATACGCCTGATATAAACTACATATGTGAGTGACATCATGACAGTTCCTACGTATATTATCCGGTAGTAAGCCATTGCATAGCTTTCAATTCCCCGTGCCCCTCTTCGTCCCTTGCTTTCATTCTTCTCGTCTGTGGACTATAGGTGTGGTAGCTTCCCGTTGGTTTTCACACTGGTGAAGGATAATGGTGATGGCCATATGATTTTGGGGACCATCTGGGCCGTAAAGTTTCCGTGACATTTGTCTTACAGGTGAGGAAAAACCCCAATAAAAACCTCAGCCAGAAAAACTGCCCCAATGGGATCGAACCCAGGACCGCTGTGTGACAAGGCAGCATGCTACCTCGAGACCACAGCGGTGGACAGTTCACTATTAGTATGGTAAAAATGGAATAGTCAACAATGTCGTAAGAATGTTGTATGAATAAACCCATAGAGTAAGTCAGTTGAAAGTTCAGCTGTTTCGAATTACAATACAGTGCTAATTGACTAATTACCTAATAATGTGACAAAGTACGAGGTGTGATCAATAAGTTTCCGGAATGGCTTCAAATCAATTATGCCATTGAGGAGTTTTTAATTTTCACCCAGGCTGTACACTCAGAATTTCCTTGTGATGAATTTGAGGGGTCGCGCGACCTTCTCTGACCTTGCAGTATGCTGGTAGAAGCTCTGAAGTGAAGACGTGTTTTGTGCGTGCAGCGATTTCTCTGTGTAGCAACAATGCGGGATTACGAGGAACAAAGAACATGCATCAAATTTTGCTTTAAACTTGGTAAAACTGCAACGGAAACATATAAAATGTTAAGAACAGCTTATGGGGAGGAAGCAATGGGCAAATCTCAAGCATTTGAGTGGTTTTCGAAATTTAAAAGGGGCGTGACATCGGTTAAGGATGAAAATCGTCTGGGACGACCAACTTCCAGCAAAACCAATAAAAATATCGATCGAGTGAGGGAAATGGTATTAAATGATAGGCGCATTACAATACGAGAACTGTGTTCAAAGCATTTTGAAAGACGATTTGAACATGCGAAGAATTGCTGCGAAGTTCGTGCCCCGCCTCCTTTCAAATGACCAAAAGGAAAGTCGTGTGATTGCATGCACAGATCTTAAAGAACAGCTTAAAAATTACCCACGGTTCATGGAAAAGGTTATTACTGTTGATGAAACATGGATTTATGGCTATGATCCAGAAACTAAACAACAGTCTTTGCAATGGAAGAGTCTTGCATCTCCACGCCCCAAGAAAGCCAGACAAGTTCGATCGAATGTGAAGTCAATGATGATTGTTTTTTTTGACATTAATGGAATTGTGCATAAGGAATTTGTACCACGGGGTCAAACAGTGAATCAAGTGTACTACAAACAAGTGTTGCAAAGATTGAGGGAGAGTGTGCGACGCAAATGGCCAGAGAAATGGAGGACTGGTGACTGGTTCCTGCATCACGACAATGCGCCCGCGCACAAAGCAATTTCTGTCTGCCAGTTTTTGGACAAAAATAGGATGAGTACTGTTCCCCATCCAGCCTATTCTCCAGATCTGGCTCCAGCAGACTTTTTCCTGTTCCCACAGCTAAAAATTCGGCTCCGAGGACATCGTTTTGAGGACATTGATGTCATCCAGCGCGAATTGCAGAAGGCATTGGACACATTTAAAGAACACGACTTCCAGAAGTGCTTCCAGCATTGGCAGAAGCGCTGGGACAAGTGTATCAACTCCCAAGGTGACTACTTCGAGGGTGACAGTGCTGAATAGAAACTTTGAAGTGTTGTGTTGTGTTTATGGCCTCATTCCGGAAACTTATTGATCACACCTCGTATTATGAGTCCATCCCACCATTGCACTAATTTTAATAAGCAGTTTTTAAAATGTTTTTAGAATTTTATGGGTGAACAAACCAAAGTCCATTGCATTTTTTATATTCATTATCTAAATACCATTTATTTCATCAGGTATCTATTTCTTCTGAAGGGTCATTCCACTGTCACTCACATTACAATTTGACTATTTTCCCACCATAAATTTTACTATAAGTCTATAGTCCTAAGTAAATTTAAAACATCAATAAAACATGTTTATTCTTCATTCAATTCTCTACATTTTGATATATTTTCTTTGAATTTTGAATTACCATAAATGGACAAAAAAAATTAAAATGTACGTGTCACTCACATTACAGGAAAAAGACATGATAAATTTCACTATACAGAAAAATGAAGTTCCCTGCTCTTGTAAAAGTTCTGGAAAAACAATTTTTTGGCTGTACATTAATGAGACACAGGTTATTACAGCAGAAGTTTTAATTTATTGTGGTAAATCTGAAATGAATAAACACAAATTTTATCTGTCACTCACATTACAGTATTTTGTCACTCACATTACATAACCAACATGACAAAAAAGTTGATAATTGTGATTGATTTGCAATTATTTACACTGAAATAAATGTAATACAAATCAGTACATAACATAGTGTATGTATATATATATATATATATATATATATAAAACAGATGATAGTAGATATAAATAAATTTGAGCAGCATTTATTTCCATTTTAAATTTATAATAAATTCTGTTACCCCTTCACTCTAACTCGGGATCTTTATTAACGAACACTACGGGTCGCATGTTTGGACGCATTAGACAGTAAAATGCCTTCTCTGCTGAGCAAGTTGTATGCTAATACGATTTTGCTTACTCAGAAATCTGTTCATGCGTTAATAATTGGTTAAATTTGTAAGTTACCTGCGGACGTACCTTACATGAGCAACTCAAATTAAAATCCCGAAGGGAACCGATGGTAATCGATGCACTTTGCTGCTTTATCCAACATTTATCCAAGATGTCGGACCTTGAAGACTTCGATCATGTTTTCGGTATACACGGAGAAGAGGAATTTGATAGAGTCTACCAAAGAATTCAACTGGAAGAACAGGAGAATCGGCGTAATATTGCGTGTCGCAGACGTGTTTGTATACGGTATTATTTGCGGGATGCAAGCATAAATGCATTCCTCGATAGCAGACGAAAATAACGGAAGTGGTTTTATCGCTGAGAATTCTGGGTAATTCGTTGCCAATATTACGAAAACGTCGACACTCGTGCATGACCGGTAAGTCGGCCGTTAATTCGTTCTCAGCAATTGCTCACGGCGAAGCAGCTCACTAGTGATTGGAAGTAATTTGAGAGAGAGCAATGTTCTAACATACGACCCTACATCTCCCTTGTTGACAGTAAATCATGATTTACATTCTCCCACCTTTTTAAAAATGCACCTTTACTTCACAGTCAGCATCGATTGAAAACTGACAAATTGCAGCATAATGCGGTATTGAGCGTTTTCCTTGCAGCTCCACTTTCACACATTTTGCAGTTATGACATCCTGTGTAAAGGTCTCTCTTTAGAATTACTTCTATGTTATTTGACATGCTATGATTTGATACAAAATAAGTTTCCAATTCATTTTTGAGAGACATGGCATAGATTATCGAGATTTCACCAATGATGGGTGCTACCTCAAAAACTTTACTCAGCTTCATTTTCTGATTTTTTTTTCTCTATCTACACAATTATATTCACAGATGATAATTTTCTGGCGACTTCAAAAAAAATGTATGCATTGAAAACTTCAGACTTTCTTGTTAAGACATGTGTTCTAACTTGCCTCTTCACAGCCTCACCAGTGCCGTACACAGGACCTTTGCCATGTGAAGTGGCAAAATAGTTAAATTTTATCATCTGCAGTTTATGCTTTTGTTTCAGCACCATCTGACTAAGTGCAATATATCAGTTTTTAAATTGTGAACTTGTTCTACCTGACCAAATACTGACTTCATTTATTTCAGTTGGAATTTCTTCAAGTAACCTGTCTGTATATGCAAGCACAGTGTGTTTTGTATGATATAGGTTATCAGACACTATGACTATGGGATGATGTTCTTTAGAATACCAGGCTGCTGCAGTAAATAAACTGACTTGAGGTTGAACCCAATGAAAACTTTGTATTTCATCTTGTGCAGAACAAGTAAAATTTTCAGAGAAGTCCACCTGTATGGCTTCAATATTTGGTTTGAAGTTGGAAGATGTAGCCATTAACCTTTCTTCATTATAGAATTTTGCCTGCTCTCTTTTCACAAAACAATGTTCCAAGATAAAGGGCAACAGGGAAAGTATATATTTTGCCAAATCGACTTCACTACCTTCCTCCTGAACCCTGTCTGAACGTCCTTCTTTTTCCATACATGCCATGAACAATTCAATGTGGAGATCTCTTGATTATTAAAGACTTTCTCCTGCAAGTGATTGTACAACCTGTCCTTGCAATCAGCATTTCATGACCCAGCAATCTTCTTTTGCTGACAAGCATACAATTTCATCCAGATAAGATGATGAGTGAGCAGAACATGCCGAAACTACATTGTGCAAAGAATTCACAGCCAAAATCAAATTCTCAGATGCCTAAATCTAGCAATATGTTTTCTGTTTTTTTCTTCCTTCTTTTCTCTATATTTTCCTTACACAGATTGTATGCTGTTCTTTATACTCATCATAATTACCTTCCTCCTTAAGTTTCTGCCTCATTTTTCTCATTCTCTCAGCAGAGGTTGATGGAATTTTGACAATCATAGAATGAAAACAATGTCAAAATTTATTTCATTGCCAAAAACAAGTCAGGTAAATTTCTTCTACTGAAATGTGTAAAAACCCCATATTGTAAGTTTTTCATTGTCACTCACATTACTTTAATATAATTTGATATATCACATTAAATAAAATTCATAGGAAGTTGTTAATTTCACCCAATAACATTCTTTACCTCTATTTAATAATACCAGATTTTTAATAAAAATGAACAACATTTATTGCTTTCTATTTAATAAAATAGCATATTTTGTCACTCACATTACACGTTAATATGCAAATTCTAAATTTAATATTAGTCTGTCCAATCACATCTATATAAGTGCTTTTTGTTTTATTTCATACATCAAAGTATGAGAAAGGAAATTACAAACTCCCAATATATTATGTTGCTGTAAAATTAAAAAAAAAAACTTGAAGTTATTGAAAATAGGGTAATAACATCTGCATGAAACGTCGCTATCTTCTTCGAGCCAGAACAACAAAGAAATAGGTTTCCCACATAAATGATATTGTGAAACAGGAAGTCTAAAGAGTATACAACCTTACAATAAAAAAAATAAACACAAATATACAATGTTAAAAAATAGACCAAAATGTCCCTTTTATAATGGAATGACCCTGAAGATGATGATGATTTGGAGGCCCTTCGCCTTTCAGCACTGCAGACATTATGTTCATTATCTAAATACCATTTATTTTCATCAGGTACCTACTTCTGAAGATGATGATTTGGAGGCCCTTCGCCTTGCAGCACTGCAGACATTAGGGTCTAAACCATCTTCAATCAATTCGAATCATGTTACTAACTCAGTTGTTCGACAACAGATGCTTCATACAAATAATCTTGGAAGAGGATACAGAGGAGGATTGTCACGTACACATTCTGGAAGAAATGTAAGTAGTAATTTTAAAATTATTTTTTAATTGTGTAAAAAGTGTCTTCAGCTATTGTAGAATAAAAGACTAAATAAATATTAAAATGGATCACAGGTTACAAACTATATAGATTATTATCTATTATCTTTGACTATATCTCGTATTGCCGACAATTTTTCTTATTATGACATTCATTACCACATCTTGCATCATTAGCTTTTTCTTCGAGAGGTATATAGAGTTAAATACCCAAAGTTTCATTGTGTTTTATTAAATTTGGTTAGCTTACCTGTAGTTAGCTTCCAATTATAAAAAAACTTAAGGCAACATTATCGGTAGATAACATAAACATACATCCCATAAGTTGGCAATTATGTTTTTAAAACATATTGTCACTAGTTGCGGTAGCATGAGAACAGTTAAATTTCTTTAATTTCACTTGATACTAAATTACACAAAAATTTCCCATTCTTCTTTATTTCACAATTATTAACTGTACACGCATAAATGATTCTGTTTTGAATTTGTCACAAACACAAAATAGAGCAAAAGCTCTATTTTGCAACAATTTCTTCTTCTCTAGATCATAATGCACTCTTGCCTTTCAAATCACAACTGTCCTAACTGCAATCTCTATATGATAACCTGTGAGGTTGTCTAGAATTTTCCAGACATGTGATCAGTATGCCACCGGCTAAAATTTGAACAGTTGCAAAAACAATCCATGGATGCATCTGGGAACTGACTATTGTCAGAAAAACATATTCTGCATGCTAGAATGGGCCGTTGATTGTAAACTATAGCAAACTCCCGATTATTTGTACGCGTATTATCTGGTTTGCAGATTATCCGGGTGACTCTCTGTACTGTATTTTTTTAAAAATGAAGATAAGTATTGTACTGTATTTTGTATTATGAAAAAAATTATTATTCTTAAATGTGCTACTGTGAACTGCGCTTAGAAACTAGCACAATAGAGTAACTTCACTCACAACCCCCTCCCCTAATGCGTTTAATGGTACCAACCAACATTCTGAGAATACAATACAATTTCAGAAATTTCTGTTGTGTTAGTCACTTACAGTTGTTATAAATTGAAACCATAGATATGCTGAGGCAGTGGTTTATCGCTGGTTAGTAGTGTGTTCATCGGTAGTTACTAGTGTGGTTATCACTTATTTGTCATCGCTGGTTATAAGTGTGGCTATCGGTGGTTACTAGTGTAGTTGCGGTGGCCTTTTTGAATCAGGGTGGTCATGACATGAAATAGTCCCACTTTTTTTTTTTTTTTTTTCATATTTACAAGTAAAATAAAATAATATTCACGACTTGCACCTAAATACATTTAATATAACATTTTATGAATATTTGTTGCATTTAAATAATGTTGAAGTGGGTAAATAAATTTCTAATGAACTTCCACGGCACCGAATAACATTTGGATTATTTGTGTTTTTCAATTTTCCGTGCATATCTCGGTCCCAATTAACATGGATAATCGGGAGTTTGCTGTATCCCGAATGCTATTGATTAGACGAGGTAGTACAGTTCTATAGAAGATATGGACAGAGGAAATATTGTTAATCCATTTCCTTCTGTCTAAGCAATCTTTCTCTTCCAATCCCCTTCATTTCAGTTATATTGCTTCAAAACAAAAGAAGGAACAACATATTTTTATTCATTGTTGATTTACAGTATATACCAGCAAGGGAATAGAAAGTCCTCAATTATGTTAACATGATGAAAAAATACCTACATTGTAATTGCATATGTATACTTCTTGAATACCTATTTAATTTTCCTCTTTTTTTTTTACAGCAAGTTTTTCAAAGACATCGACAAAACTCAAACCTCATAGCTATAGTACCTGTTAGCAATGAGTCCTCTCCTGGAAGTCCCGGGTCCACAACTTAAAGAGTGGAAGAAGTCAAGTTGATAGTGGTATTAAACTTGATTTACCACAAGACCGTTACTGCAAAGTGACAAGCATAAAGAGTGAAGAAACAGATACTCCAATAGGTAAGAGCAACAAATATTTAATAAACATTTGCTATAAACATTAATCAAGAATATCATATATAATATAGTTTTATATATGACTTTCAAAAACTTGAACCAGTGGCGGAGCATGAATGTTGGAAAAGTGTTAGCTGTCACTTAATTCAGCTTATACCAAAAACTAACCTTATCATACTTCAGATAATTGTGATATCGCAAGGTTTACTAGTACCCTTCCAAAATGTAAATATAAAACAATAATCAAGTTACTTTGAATCTGTAATATCTTACCTCAATATTAATGTTGATTTGTTCTTGAACATGTTTCGATTATTCTTCTAATCATCTTCAGCATCATGGCCAGACTGGTTGGATGCTGAAGATGATTAGAAGACTAACTGAAACATGTTCACGAACAAATCAACATTAATATTGAGGTAAGATATTACAGACTCAAAATAACTTGATTAAAAGAACCTCAAAATATTATTTCCTAAAATAAAACAATAAATTGACTTTTTTGGTGTAATATTTAATTTAATATGTTCCAATCCTGGACAAATTTGTTTTTTGACAAGAAAAAATTAATGGACTATTGCAATGGTTCCCAACCTTTTTCGACTCGCAAACCCCTTTCACAACGATCTGAGTTGGGTGAACCACTGACTTTTAAATTCCAAGCAAAAGGTTTAATAACCTTAAATTATTTAGGTAGAATTTTTTATCACCCACATCCTATAGTTCAAAATTGATTAAAAATTCTACCTAAATGAATATACCTCATAGTGTGAATTCCTAAAATAAGTAACCTTGTGAATCCAATTGTTGATAATGGACATAGCAGGGAAATATTCTGAGAGTTTTTTCAAGACCCTTCAAATGTTCTTTAACCATGTTCTTGACTTTTTCGTTCAAAGAAAGACTATTTTCCACCAGGAAGTCGTGAAGGATATCAAAGCACTTGGTTTGATTGGTATTGAAACACGTTTTCCAAAAATAAGTTTTTTAATGAATGATTTGTTACAGTCTATCACAATATAAACATTTATATTTGACGCTAGCATGGAAAGCTAAAGGTTCGAGGTTCGATTCCCGGTTCAGGCAAAAAAAAATTTTCTTTACCATTAATTATAATAATTTTTAATTGTATTCATTAATTTATTTATTTCTATCATAGTAATAGCTTTAGCTTCTCAATATTAATTTCATAAATAATGCTATAGCTGTGTGGAGTCCCTTCATGTCTTCTTAATGTAGAAGCCATTCATTGTGTATTTGTGAATGATGATTCATTGCATTTGAATGTGGGACCAGTAGAGTAAGGTAAAGGGAGGATTTATGCTTGGATGGGAATGAAGCCTGAATTAGCTCAGTGGTCAGAGCATTAGCATGGAAAGTTTAAAGGTTCGGGGTTCGATTCCCTGTTCAGGCATAAATTTTTCTCTTTACTATTGATTACAATAATTTTTAATTGTATTCATTAATTTACTTATTTCTATCATAGTAATAGCTTTAGCTTCTCAATATTAATTTTATTTATATTTGACCCCCAGAGAGATAAATTTAAACTGCTATTTTTTTAAAAAAATTTCTGCCAAATAAGGTAAAGTCTGAAGCCAGATTAATCTTCCATGCACTTTGCTTTGTGAAAGGAATAGATAGTGAGAAGAACGTAAAATTTGTCTTTAAGTTCATACAGTGTGGAAATATTTCTGCCTCGGGATAGCTACTTAACTTCAGTGTGAGACAATAAGCACTTATAAATGCTTATCATTTCCTCACAATGCAATGTAAGGACACATGAATTTGTAGGCTGAGCCTTAATAAAATTAATTATTTTCACTGCATCGGCCAGCACACATTTCAATATATCGGGCATGTGTTTAGAAACGAGAGATATGAATGCAACAGTGTGTCCAAGAAACATTCGGTTCTACCGATTACATTTTGGCAAAAAACCCAGCATAACACCCTGTCATAGATTTTGCACCATCTGCACAATTGACTACGTAGTGAGTCCAGTCTATTGAATTTTCGTGGAAGTATTCGTTGGTTAACTTAAGTATGTCTCCTCCCGTGGCTCTCTCTTTTAAGGATCAGCAGAATAGTAGCTCCTCTTCTACAGACTTCCTGTTAATATAAAAGACAAAAAGTAACAGAATGGCTAAATTAGTAACATCAATCTATTCATCAAGTTGAATTGCAAAAGAACTGGCACAATGCTTTCCTAAATTTCATTTTCGACATAATTTGCCATGTCTTTTTTTGTGAAAGATTTTCCAAGCATGCACTGTACTACATCATTTGTACCGCACTAAATCTTCAGCTATTGAATGATGTTTTGAAGTTTTAGCAATTCTGTAGCAAATGCTATAAGACGCTTCAAGAGCATTCTCATTGTCTCTGTTTGCAGCGGATACAAAAGTAGTTAAATCATTTCCATTTGTTAGGCATTTCGTGTAAAAAAAGCAGCAGATTTGTTTATGTGGGTGGGGTGTTTAGTTTTTAAATGGCATTTAAGTATAAAAGGTTTTGAGACTACTGTTAGCAAGAACGTCGTCACAAACACACTGTGGTCTTGGACAGTACTTGTCACCTATATATATGAAAATCCAAACATAATGTAATTATCATACTTTATTTCTTTAAACACGTTTCACTTTTGTTGGATCACTAGAAGCTGAATGACCTGTTGACACACACTAACTTGCGATTTTGTTAAACCTTTTCCTTTCAAAGTTTCACTTTTCAATCAGTTATCCATTTTAATGTGAACGGAAACGATTCTGATACACAATTGACAACTTACTGTATTTATTACAAGGAAAGAAGAACTAGGCTATATTTGAAAATACAAAATTAAATATAAGTTTGTTGAAATTCCACTTTAACATCTAAAATCAAAGGCCTGGCCGCCATGTAACCATTCCTTAGTTGGGTCGCAGTACTGTTGTTAGTATTGTTCAAACACAAAGAAGCTGGCAGACTAAATTTCATTGTAGCGAAATCAAATGCATTCCTAAAGTTACATAACTGTAAATCAGGCATTTGCAGTAAACATTTATTGTGAAAATTCCCAATTTTACACATATGTAACAAGGGCATTGTAGAGTTAATTTAATTTTAAAATAATAATAATAATTGTTATTATTGTTATTGTGATAATGCTGCAGTTACAGTCTGTAACTACTGAAGATGAAGCTAACAAGCCCTAGAAAATGTCCATCAATATGAGGTAAGAATTATACAGACCACAATTTTTATATTGTACTTTGTTTGATAGGAATATTAACCCATTTGTGCGTAGTGTTATATAAATGCAATATTTCGAAAGATTTTAATTTTAATGTCTGCTGCAAAAAAAAATATCGTGAAGTTTATCTACAAAGTTGTGCAAATTTTTACAAAATATGATTGCTATATTTGACAGACAGTTAAAATGCAATGGAAAAAGTTAATGCTACTTTTTTTTAGGAATTAACATTGAGGTATTATTTATTTATGTAAATTCTTATCATTTACCTCATTCTTCTTCCTCTTAGACTAGTTTCAAAACCTTAATTGGTTCCATCATCAGAATTTTGACGGCCACCGTAAATAACCATCTCTTACTCCCTCTGTTGGTAGACTGAAAAACCTTGAAATTAAATAATTTTCGGCAGCATTTTTCAAAGTTAATTAATTTCTCTATTTTGTTTTTTTTTTAATGTAGATTTTTTTTTTCCCAAACAGTGGGTTCTTTGGGTTTCTCTATTTATTTTAATAATTTAGCCTTTCCTTTTGATAAGATTTTTTCTTACCATGCATGGGCAGCTACTGCAGATTTTTCTACTTCCCCTTTCTTGACATTCCTTAGATATTTTTTCATTCTGATTTTCAAATTTCACTTTTCACTTTGTTTTTCCTATGTAGACTTTCTCACATTCTCTGCATTTAATCTGCTAAATCCCTGATTTGTTTTCTTCTATTTTCTCATTTTTGTTGGATCTAACTAATCTAATGATGCTGAAGTATTTTTCAACATAAGACCAAAAATGACTTCAGCATTATTAGATTAATTAGATCCAACAAAAATGAGAAAATAGAAGAAAACAAATGAGGGATTTATCAGATTAAATGCGGAGAATGTGAGAAAGTCTTCATAAGAAAAAAGAGAGGAATTTGAAAACCAGAGTGAAAGAATATCTCAGGAATGTCAAGAAAGGGGAAGTAGAAAAATCTGCAATAGCTGTCCATGCATGATCAGAAACATCTTATCGAAAGAAAGGCTAAATTATTAAAACAAATAGTAAATCCCAAAGAACTTACTGTTTGGGGAAAAATATGCATGAAAAAACGAATAGGTGATATTAACTTTGTTTTCCCACCGATAATTATTTGATTTTGAGGTTTTTTAATCTACCAACAGATGGAGTGAAAGGCGGCCTTTTAAGACAAACAGAACGCTCATCGAAATATTGATGATGGAACCAATTTAGAATTTGAAACTAGTCTAAGAAGAAGAAGAAGAAGAATATGAGTGTGAGGTGAGTGATATGAATTTACATAAAGTTTAGGCTGTCGATAACAAAAATTAGATTCTATTAGATAGATTTTATTTTAGTAATGTTGTGATTATTTTATACTGGGATATATTGAAATACACCTATCGATCATTCACCTGTGAATTACGAATCATTAGTCAAATTAAATATCTTAGTCCATTTTTTTTCTCTCTTCAAATAAAATTTGTCATTCGGTGAGAAGTGATAATTAAATATCTAAGATTGAACCTTAGTCTGTGCTGTGAAATGTACACAAACATGGTATGAAGGCCTCTAAAAAATTCAGAATAGGTCTAAACTAAATTCTCAAAGAATTTGTTAAAATAAGTTGATTTATTTTCTTCTTGTAAACCCTTGTTTCCCTCAATAAGATTTAGGCACTAGTCCCTACAGGGAAGATATTGAACCATACTAATTTAGTTACACTTGTTTTCGTATAGATGTTATTGGAGTGGCCTATGGTCAGTGTTCCGCATAATGATGAATAAAATTTTAGCTTAGACTTCCATATGATACCAATTTATTTTAATAATAAATAATTTATTCTTTAAAATTGTATTGTAGTCCCATTAAAACACTAAGTAAAAATATAGTGTTATGTTCTTTAGGTTTTTTTTATTTATTTAACAAGCTTACCCAAATTGGGTCCGCCAAAAGTGACTATGGTATAGTATACTTCACATTAGAGAAGGAAAACAATAAAAAATAGATAATATAAGAAACATGCCAATAAGGAAAAATAGATAATATAAGAAACATGCCAATAAGGAGCGCTAATAATGTCACAAAATCTCATATATAAATTACTAAAATTAGTCTATTTACAAAATAATAAAAATCATTCATTAATTTTAAAAACTCAGTACAAGATACAGTAATTCAGATAAAAGTATTAGGGATCTTCTGTTATTAGGCAATAATATTGACATTTGCGAGCATTATGAAAGTGGGGAAAATTAACTCATAATAATTAAAATAAAACCTCATAGTGTTATTTTCTACAAATATTAAATAAATGTATTTCAGAGTATTTAACAATGACACATAATTACGGACAGATATATCCTATTTCAGCAAAGACAATTTAATATATTATATCTTTCAAATTGTAAGATTTGCAAACACTGCTAGGATAGATGCTCTGCCGCTGGTTAAAATAGTGTGTGTTTAATTTTGTATTTATTATTACAATTGATGTTAATTCAATTTTTTATTACAGTTTCAACGAAATTCACTCGATATGATGAGTCAGACTCCAATTCTTCAGCAGAAGAAACTGATGGAGAAGACTCAAATGACAAGTCAGCTTCTGGAGCTGAGGAAGAAGAAGAAGATCGTGATGTGTTAACAGTAGAAGAAAATAGCTTAGATAAGCTCATATCCGAGCTTGAAGAGGAAATGAAAAAGGATGATTCAAATGTACCTGAGAGCAATAATGTTAATCAAAATCCAGAATCTCAGAAAAAGACAAGAAGTTCAGTGTTTAAATCGAAATCTAATGCCTGTGATAGTAAGACTCAGAAAGGTCAGGGAGGTATTTCTACTTTAAAAGCAGTATCTGTTTCATCAAATTCAGCAAAAGAAAAAAAGAAAAAAGACTCGCATAAAAATGATGTAGGCAATATAAATGATTTGTCTAAGTCACAAACTGCATTGCCAACTTGTATGTCCGTCAGTTCACATGCATCAAATCTTCATAAAGACATTTTACATGATAAAGGTAAAGACTGTAAATTCAGTGCACCACAGAATAGTAATTTATCCCATAAGACTGATTCTGATTTTCAAAGACAATTATCTCCCAAATTAAATAGAAAATCAAGATCTCGATCTAACTCGCGAGTGCGCACTCGATCTCGTTCAAGATCACCACACAATAGTATTCCTTGTTCAAAAAGAAATAGACGCTCTCCTTCTCCGAGAGGTAAATATAATTATTCTCCCATAAGAAGTCAAATGCCAAGGTCTCCAAGAGGAAGACTATCCATTTCACCAGTTCCAAGGAGCAGGCTGTCAAGATCACCATCTCCAAGAAATAGATTATCAAGATCACCACCAAGAAGCAGATTGTCAAGATCACCAATTAGGCTGCCTAGGTCTAGAACCAGATCTAGATCCCCATTGAGAAAAAGATATTCAAGATCTCCTCCTTGGCATTCACGATTTTCTCCTCAGAGATCATCTCCAAGATCAAGAAGACCTCTATCTCCAAGAAGATCTTCATCTCCTCGTGTCATTCGTTCTTCGCCACAGAGATCACCACAATCAAGATGGTGGCCTTCTCCTAGAAGATCTGTAAGTCCACGTTTGCGGAGAGCTCTTTCACCACCTCCTAGACATTTATCCCCTAGAACCAGAAGAATATCTATTTCTCCTAGAAGACCACTTTCTCCTATCAGACGAAGGCTGTCTCCATCACCAGCTCGGAGAAATCCTTCACCCTTGCGAAGATTTTCACCTCGAAGAAATCTTTCTCCATCATTACGATATTCTCGTTCAATTTCCCGCAGTCCTGGTAGATTTATATCTAGAACGAGATCACCACCTGTAAATAAACATCGTGGTTCTTCACGTAGTCCTAAAAGAAGAAGAAGTACACGTTCTCCATCTCCTCGAAGGCGCTTATCACATTCTCCATTCAACAGATTACCTCCTAGACGTTCACCATTAAACAGAAAACAATCTCCTTGGTCTCCTCCAAAACAGAGAATATCTCCAATACCTAAAAAAATATTCAAATTCTCCCAGTAATCGAAGGAGATCACAATCTCCTTATAGACAACAGAGGAGATCGGAATCACCAAATCGAAGATCACCTATTAGACCACCACCTAGATCACAACGTTCTCCTATGAAAGATGGTTTCAAGCCTCTTCAGGAATCTAGAGTTAATAATGTTCGTCCGAGATCTCGTTCCCCACTTGCTTCACGACATCCTGATTCAAATATTCACCGAAGTAGAAGTCCCAGACATCCTCGATCCTCATCAAGGAGGAGTCGTAGCCCTACATCAAGCATCAGTTTGAGTCCATCTCCAGAACGGAACTCGATGAATAATACCCATCGTTACAAATCACCTCTTAGACTTCATGCCTCAGATTATAGAAATCCAGCACCTTCTCTCCATACATCAAAGGAAAACACCAATGGCAACAGACAGAAAAATTTCTCTCCTGTTCCAGCAGTGACAGATGGTTCAGTCTCCTCTGTAAAACAATCCAAAACCAAATCCAGTAAACGAAAAGAATCCAAAAATAAAATTCTGAAAGGAGAAAGAATCAGAGAATATATTAAGAAAGAATCAGATAGAAAATCCAAAGAAAAAACAAGTTCAGAAAGAATTGAATCTCAAGAATCTTCTTCTCCAAGGATTGAGGGTCAAAATGAAAATGCTGTTTCTGATCCTAAAATGGCAATATTGGAAGCAAGAAGACGTAAGTTTGAATCAAAAGGACCTGTTATACCTGAGCCTAAGAAAATACGTTTGAAGGCTGCTCCCCAGTCATCACCCGCACAATTAGCAGATGTAAAAGCAAGAGGAAGAATTGTATGTAGAAAATACTCTGCTTGAAGAAAGTGATATTTTTAAATGAAGAAGAGGAAACAACAGCAGCCACTGAAAAGTCTGCTTCTACTTTGGATAATTCAGAAACATTAGACAACATGAACTATGATTTAGATGAACCAATTCTTGAACTGCAGAGTGGAGATCTCTGGTCAAGTGATGAGAGTGATTCTGACAACGAAGGTCGATTTAAATCTAGCACAAGGACTCATGGATCTGGAAGTGCAAAGGTAATATATTTTTTAAATAATTATGTAATCTATATACTTGGTGTAAATGATATAAGCTGTTTCATTTACACAGTTTGTGTATCTTAGCAAATCTAACAAAAAAAAGATCAAAAAACTTTTTTATTTGAAATGTGAATCTTTTTAAGATTGATGGAATCTGAATTTTTATTTATAGTTTAATTTCAACCCTTCTACATACCATACACTTGTAATTGCAGTTAAGCTCTTGAGTTTAGTTGCACAGAGTGAAATGATGGAAACATTACTTAACCTTTTTTATTATGTCTTATCTCAGCAATACTGTGAAGTACACTGCAAGAGATCATATGATTGCCGTAAGCACAGTATAAACAAAACTACTGCAGTTATTACTATAATATTGAATTGAAATAAGTCTATTCCCTTTTCCAAAAACATAAATGTGAAACAAAACTGTTTGCTGGGAAAACCTGAGTAATTAGAAACAAAATTTATTATTAATTTTTGTATATTAAAATTAATGTTGGGAAGTAAACATTATGAGGTATAATCATTAAAATTCATCAGAGAACCAATAAAAAAGTCAATGTTCCAGACAGTAAGAAATCTGGAATTTATCAAATAAATTGTGAAGATTGCAATAAAGTTTATATAGGAAAAACAAAAAGGAATTTGGAAATTCGGACAAAAGAACATTTCAGAAATATTAAAAATTGTGAAATTGAAAAATCTGCAATTGCTGCACATAGTTTATTAGAACATCATAAAATTGGAAGAGAAGCTAAACTTTTAAAACAAGTAGAGAAACCTTTGGAATTGACAGTTTGGGAAAAAATATACATTCAGAAAAACAAAAATAGATCAATGAATTTTGATATCCCTAACGAAATTACATTGATTTGGAAGTTCATAAATTCAACCATAGATGGCAGCACTGAAGATGGCGACAATAGAATAATCAACTTTTATAAGATTCATGATGTGTTCCGTTGAGGTTTATTCAAAATTAATATAAAATTATAGAATATAGATGATGGGACAAGTCCCGAAAGCGCTACAGTTAAATGATAATTAAGTTGAGGAGACGGACCTTTCAGGTGAATATTCTATAATTTTATATTAATTTTGACAATAGAATAGTTGACGGCCGAAGAATTTTGTCAGTTGGAGTTATGGCTGAAGATGAACATGACTATGTTTGAAATCACGATATCATGGTAGCATGAATCTTATGAGGTGAGTTGTTTAAACTATATGTTCTCCGATGAATTTTAATTAATTCATTTTTGTGTTCAGTTATTTGCCAAAATATTTCTGACAGCTTTTATCGTTTACATCCTGTGTATAAAAATGAATATATGTTTTAGCTTATATCTGGAATGTTTGAACAATTATAACAAAACTTACTATGGATATGACTTACAACCTGGAAATGATACCATGGGGGCTAAGACTCTGGTACCCCAAAGGGATGACATGTAAAAAGAAATTTTAAAATGTCCGATATTATGTTAAAATCTATAGTTTTCAGGATTGCTTAGATGTAAAATTGTTAAGTCCAAGATCAGCCACCATCAGCATGAGGGTGGGAGGAGGGATGAAAAATAAAATGTTCAAAATGACTGTGATTAGTGTTGAATGCATAGTTTTTGGGATTGCTAAGCTTATTGGTGACGGACCTGATGACATTTAAATTCAAGTAGAATCAAATAGAACTCTGTAGACCCTTTGGAAACTTTTAGAAATGAATAGAACTATGTATACTCTTTATTTGTTCGATGAAACAAATTAACATCATTTCAATCAGTATTGCCATTTTACAAAAATTGTGTCACAATACTTTTTTGTAACATGAACTTATTCATTTTTATTTTGCTTTGTGATTAAATAATTACTGTTTGTATAAGCTTATTATTTATGTGCGTGTAATTTTTATTGATTTTTGTCCTTGTGTATTTACTTGTAAAATTATTAAGTTTGTCTTGCTTTATTATTCATATGTTGGCAAAAGTTGAATGCATTTTTATTAATAGTACAGTACATATACTATAATGTCTTATTTCCTGATCTTCTTGTAAGATCATAAAGTACTCAAATGAAATATAATATGAAATAAATACTATTACCCCATGGCGTGACAGGTCTCTAGGGTCCTTGGCCTATAAGCCAGCTACTGATTTCATATCTACATACAGAGGCGAATGATCATCCAGGCAGTATAGTAGTGACACATGTTCAGCTTGTTTCTTGCCCTCCCGCGTGCTGTTATAGCAGGTTTTTGCAATTTGGAATGACAATTTATTGTAGCTACCCAAATTCCTTATGATAATACTTGGGTTAACATCGTTCCTATATGTTCCAAGGCATGATAACTCTGACCACTTGGCTACAGCATGAGACATATGTAAATATATTGATGGGAAATTAAAAGATTAGTAACGTAAATTTTTATAACAAATCAACAACTTTTCTTATAAGACTTGAGCCATTTTTCTCAAACATTTATAAAATGTAAAAAAAAATAATTAGATATTTGTTAGCATGTAACAAAACACTGAGGTTTTATTGAAACAATCATTAAATGAATAACATTTTATTTACACTTCACCTCATATTTTGTATCCTGTTCAGGACTAAATTTGAGGAACCTTTCTCATTTAGAAACTAGCTTGGAAAGGATACAAAATTATGAGATGAAATGTAAAATGTGTTTAAATTTACTATTACTTTATGATGTTATAGTGAAAAAATTATCTTCTTCAAAAAGTTATTACTTATTTTGTAGGTTCCTACTATATTACCATTTTCAAAACTTCTTGGTGAACCTAAGACCTCCGCAAGAGATAATGAGACTGGATTTAAACACAAAAAATCAGTTCCAAAGAAAAACACACCAGAAAATTTAATGGAACCAAAGAAAGGTAAGACTTACTTTAAACTTTGTAGGAAGTAATACTTTGTGATGTTACAACATATGAGGTCAGGTGATTAAAAATATCTAAAATAATAAAAAGCAATGTTGATGTACCGTATATCTCGGCAGATAAGACGATAGACATATTGGTGTGCAGTGACAAACCGATCAGTTGACGTAGGGGGAACTGTTAAGAGATTTAGTGAATACCCATGAGTACAGCTACTATCAACCAGTCTTGAAAACATCCGGTTATTCAATTCTTTTGCAGTCTGTTTTGTGTAGTAAATAAACATGGATATTATTTTTAAGAATTAAATGAATTGTGATTTCTTCTTACCTCATACTTCTATGTTTTTTTAAACACGACTCGTGAAAACAGCTGAAGATGGTGACAATGGTCGCTGATACTACAATGCTGTGTTTAAAAAATCATGAAGTATGAGGTAAGAAGAAATCACAATTCATTCAATTCTTATGAATTGAACCTCATAATGTTAAAAATTGCCAAATTTATTATATAAATGGAAATTATTGCTTATATTGCATTGTTTTTAATTATTAATATAGTGTTCCAAGCGAATGATAACTCCAAAGCTTCAGAACATTTGAATACTACTACTACTTAATATAGTGTTATTATTACTATGCATGATGCAAAGGCCACTAATTAACATTTATATGCCATCTGTGGTATTTCATATTTCTCTTTAATCTGTAATATTTTTTGTAGGATTCATCCAAAAAAAATTACAGATTAAAGAGAAATATGAAATACCACAGATGGCACAAAAACTCCAATATCCCTTCTCGAATTTGGCAGCATCAACTATTCATTAAACCTGACAGAAGAGATCAACAAAAAAAACTAAAAGCTCAATACTAATGAAACAATTAGTATTATAAACAATCAGCATTAGATATCCAGAATAAATGTGGCTTGATGTCTGTATAGATGGGTTGCTAATGCAGCAGGAGCAGGAATAATGTGTAAACTCTTCTCATTTTACATCTCCCTTGGGAAATATACAACACATTATGACTGCGAACTACAAGCAATACTTACAGCCCTACAACAATTGTTTCTTCATATCAATTCTTTCCAAAATGTTGTAATACTTTCTGACTCTAGCTCAGCCATAATGGCACTAACACAACCAAACCATCCAAGACCATAGAATAATAGAAGCCAAAAATTGCATCAGGATGTTGAAAAATCGAAACAGAATGTTGTTCTACAATGGATTCCAGCACATTGTGGCGTGGAAGGTAATGAGAAGCCTAATTTGCTTGCAAAAAAAAAGGTACAACATCCAGCAGAGTAAGATCAATTACCTATCTTACAAATCAGTACAACTCTACACCAAAATGAAAATAAAATTCCATATAGCCAAACAAAACAAAATCTAATGTGAAACCAAGATATGGAAGACATTACTAGAACCAGATACAATACCAAACAGCCCCCGATCAATTGAGTTGCATTATTTCGTCTTGAAACTGGTCATGATTGCTTGGCAATACATCTACATAGAATTAAGCTACTAGACTCTTCACACTGCATAGTATGCAAGGACACAAATACGATAATGAAGGATCACTTGATGTTCTGCACTGATCTTCAGAAAATAGTTGGAACACCATTCCAAATTGCTGAATATTATTGGGAAGCCCATAAGCAAATGATGACAAATCAAGAGCTTCAGAATATTTGAATACTACTACTACTACATTTAAATATGCGAATACCTTTTTATCTTTGGGCTTGATAGTAGCATAACAAGAAATTTCTCATGCGGCATGTCTCCCTTATCATAACAATCTCCTTTCCCCTCTACCATCTTCCATGCGACAGGTCTCATCTCTCGTGCTAGTACAACTTATCGAAAGTGTAGCAGTGTTGTCGGTTGAATGAAAATAAAATGTATTTATTTATCATAATGAGGGGTTAAAATATTAACAATATATAACAAAATTTAATTTGAAAAAATATGAATACGGTAATTTTGTTAATATTATTCGTTTTTAAACACCTTAATGATGGACAAATTATATTTGAAAAGAAAAATATACGCCTAGACTGGGGTAAGAGAAAAATACGCGTTTAGATTGGAGGCCTAGGTGGCTCAGATGGAAGAGTATTGACATAGAAAGTCAAAGGTCCTGGGTTCAAACCCCAGTCTAGGCGTATATTTTTCTTTTCAAATATAATTTGTCCATCATTAATGGTAATTTTGTATTCGCTATACAGTAAGCTAGTAATGTTCATTGATCTAAATGAAATTCATAGGCCGTTGATAGTTGGGGGTCGTCTTATAGGACATATATGCTAAAAAACTTTGACAAAAATCTATACCTTGTCTTATCTGAAGGGATATACGGTATTTGTTTAGACTTTCAATTAGAAATTTTTTAAAACTCGGGAGAAATAATTTATGCAAAATCATATACTGTATTTACTTTTTATAAACTTGGTTATCAATTTTATGTAAAGTAATAATGTTGAAAAATCCTAGTGCTTTAAATTTCAGCTTTTTTAAGTAGTAATTTTATATTAACAGAATATTGTATTGTGGGAAATAAATTCACCTTAGATTTAGATATTAAAACAGATTGTTCAACAATTGTGTTGAAGTTCTTGATGTTTTATTGGTAACTAGTGGACCTAGCAGATGTTGTCTTGCCCGAACGTTCAATTCTCGTGTCATGGCCAGACGATAAAAATGTTACTTTTTTCCCCATAAAATTTCACTAATTAATAAGTTTGCATCAAAACTCCTCACTGCCATCTGTTGTGACTCAAGGAGTATGCATTATGACATCACATTGTCGTTGCGTGGAATATGTCAGTAATGCAGATGACTATGCACCCGACAAAAAAATCCTATTACTCGATCGCAGTGCCACCTACCAAGTCCAATTGTGAATCATAACCTTCCAGGTTCTCACTCAAACACACACAAAATTTCATCAAAATCGGTCCAGTCGTTTAGGCAGTTTTTAATTTCTGATTTCAAGTAAATTTCCACTTCCAATTGTCTGATTTCACTCACTTTTGGATAATATCTACCTTAATTTATTTTATAGGATATACTGAGTTTTGTTGTTAAACGTCGAAAATTATGACCACTAGAGTGATATTTAAATTTTAATTTCATGTGAACACGTACACCTAATAGTTTTATAGGGTCCAATTGTGAATCTAAAACAATGAGAGACAGACTCAAACAAACACAAACATTTTCATAAAAATAGCTGCAGTCGTTTAGGCAGTTTTCAATTTTGGATTTCAAGTAAACCTCCACTTTTAATCAGATTTCACTCATGTTTTTTGACAGTATTTACCTCGGTTTATTTTAATAGGATGTGCTGAGTTTCGTTGTGAAACAATTGCTATAGCAATTTTTAAATTTTCACTTCAGGTGAAATCCTGCACCTAACGGTTTTAGAGGATTCAATTGTGAATCTAAGCCATCCAGGGATCTACTCGCAACACACACAAAACATTTCATCAAAATCGGTCCAGTCGTATAGGCATTTTTTTTTTTAATTTCTGATTTTAAGTAAACCCCCACTTCTAACAGTTGGATTTCACTGATTTTTGAATAGTGCATATCTCAGTTTATTTTAATAGGATATTCCGAGTTTTGTTGTGAATATCGAAAATTGCAATCGCTAGAGAGATTTTAAAATTTTCGCTTCAGGCAAACTCCCACAACTAATAATTTTAGAACATATTAGATAATGGTTAAACACTAGCCGCATCTGAAACCCTGTACATACAAATGTTCACAAAGATTGGTTGAATGATATAGAAGTCTATAAAGGATAGGCACACGCACACACACACATACATACATAGATTATGATTAGTTATTGAACCTTTTTACAAATAAATATAGTACATAATATATTACCGTCCCAATAATGCTTTGAAAGGAATCTATGCTCATCATTGATTGGCTCAACAGACAAGGGTGGGGAATTGTCTACTACACAGTGTTTTTAAATTACAGAGCATTTCTAAATTATTGATGCAAAAGGGTAATATTTCTGTGATTGCTAGAATGAATTTATTCCATAAATACAAATGAAGGGTATATGGGGGAGGTAAGTGACTTTTTCCTTGAAACGTTCAAAACATACTTTAGTTGTACAACATATGTAATATTTCCTTACCCAAATACCAAACTTTGGAGGTAAATACACCCATGACTAAACTGTATCTTGTTTCACGTTTCTAAATGGTAGTGCAGAATACTGTAGTTTAGCTTTCGCAATAAATTTCTTAAGTCGTACAGAATAACAGTGCGCATAAGTTAATAGAGTTGTTGCTAGATGGAACCACATATCTTTGAAGTCCTACTGTAAGTTTGTAGAGCTGTTACTAAATGTCAGCATGTGGCTGTGAAATCGGCATGACCAACCTTCGCAATAAATTCCCAAATGTTTATTAGAAATGGATGTACATTAACTTCTCCCTTCCTAATCTAACAAAATAAATTACATGCACATTATTTACTGAAGTGTACACTAAGTAACGTTAATCTAACAAAAATAGTGTAATTGAGTTGTCAATGGTGGCAATGTCGGAAGAGGATGGAAAATAGCAAATGAGTATCACAATATTGTCCTAGAATGTCGTAATGTTACCGTGTTTTGCGTAAATAAATACATAAAAATTGTAAAATATTGTTATAAGTATCGTTGAAAAAGTTTAAAATATTAAGAAATGTTAGTAAAGAACAGAAGAATATGTATTGCAACAGTATTACATGGAAAATCAAGGGAAAGCTAATCTAATGTTGAGTGCTTTCCATGGAGAATCTAATGATGCTTCAAATTCCATTTTGACAAAAAGGTGACTTACCTGGTTCTTTTCTTGTATCCTTCAAATATAACATGAAAGGTTAACTCTCTTTAAGTTTTGATTGATAACATTGAAAAAGTGTAATAAATGTTTTCTGTGCCCTAACCAACTGCAATATATTGGTCCTTTCTTCTTGGAATCTGCCATTATGGGCAGGGATTACATGTCTTGACAACCTGTTGCCTCAGTTGGAAGAAGAGGTATTTGACTTCATCATTTTACAGCAAGATGGTGTCATGCCTGATTGGCATAATCTCATATGTGATCACTTAATGAATATCTTTCAGAACAGTAGAATTGATCATACTGGGTTCAATGATGTGCTGTTGATGTTTGGGCCCCAGAGCCAATTTTTTTTCCTTTGGGATATTTGGAGGACAAGGTGTACTTACCCTATTTGCACAGGACTTACTGCAGCTGAGGCAGTGGATAGTCTTTGCAGTTACTCAGTTGATCAGGCAATGCTGAAATGGGTCTGCAAGAAACCAAGAAACGGAATGTCCCATAACCATCTGCCATGTCACAAATGGTGTCCATATTGATGATCTTTAAATAAAAAAAACTCCAAAGCGCGACAGGCCTAGAAGGCTCTTGGCTGACCTTTAAATGCCCGTTGAAATTTGGGGAGTTAACATCTCATGTCGTGTTTGTATCTGTGATATAAATTTATTACTGCAGTCAAAACAATGTTTCCTTTTATATGAATCATTTAAAATTGGCCTATATAATTTCACTTACATTGTATTATACAAAAGAGTTCCATAAGTCTTGTCCTACACTTATGTTTTTTATAATTTTTTGAAATATTTTACACCACTATCGATACACTTATTCATGCACAAACTAGTCACAGATCCATTGCTCCAGTTTTCTTCAGATATTTCACTGCACACTTTCTCAAACCCTTCAATTAACTGGTCTTATGTTGCTCCAGCTGCATTTTGATGAATGGAAAGAATCCAATGTCACATAGGGCAAGATCAGAGCTGTATGGAGGAAGATTTAAAAGCTCACTCTCTGCAGATTGCAGTTGCATCATGAGCTCTATGTGCAAGGGCATTATCATGGTACATCCATGACCCTGGTCACAGATGTGAAAGACTTTCTATTAACTGGGGTAGGCAGGTTTTGCCGTGACAGTCTTTTGCTGCTCCAGCTTCATTATCTTGATGATATCACATTTTCCAAAGAAAACTACACCCATTTTCTTTCCAACATACCTGGCTTTTATTGCTTGTTTTGTGTGCTCTTCACCTTCAAAGGCACATCTCTGGGATATTGTTTTAACACGTAGTAATATATCTAAGTTTCATCACCTGATAGAATTCGCCTACTTGGACATTCAAGATTGAAATTTTAAGTATTTTTTTGTACCAGTTCATTCTGCATTGCCGTTGCTCTTCACTCGGCGCATGTGATACCCAAAATGTACAAAGCTTGCAAAGTCTCATTAATAATGCAATGAAGAGTGGATAGAGGAATGTTTAGAAATTTCTCTATCTAAATATGATTCTTTGATCTTCTTCAATCAATTTCTGAATATAGCCTCATAAGATTTCAACTGGTCGTCCTGGTCGAGCGTCATTGAGTAAAAAAAGACCCACATTTAAATTGCAGCTACATTTCTGTTCTTCTAGCTTAGGAATTTTTTTATATATAATACTTCCATTCATTTGTCTTAAGGGATGGACAATCATTCTTAAAAACACGAATCAATTACTCGAGACCATCTCTGTGTTAAGTCACACTTGAAATTATAACAGAAAATTACTTGAAAAACACATTTTTCAAAGGTTGCCTTCCTTTATGTTAACTATTTGAATGCACAAAAAACTGATTCATTTGGGAGTACAGGTATTAATCAGGTACAGAATCTTATCGGAAGACTTCTGACTTTCAGCTGGAGAAGAGTGTTTACACAGAGATAAGTTATATCACTGTACAATGAGACCTATGGAACAGTCTTTGTATTAAATTTGTATAATTTTACAATATTCATAGAATCTGCCAAACTTATGTATAAAATTAAAGCGGGTATTGTTTGTTTCCTTCTGTTTTTAGCATCAGTGAAAACAAATGAGAATTTGAAAACAAGTGATGAGGAGAAGAAAATAATAAAGGAACTAGTTGATGGAATTCAAGAGAAAGTGAAAATTGAAAGCAAAATAAGCAATCCTAAAGCCATAAAAAGTGAGAAGTCAAATGTTGAATATAATGCTGAAATAAATGATGATTATTTAGATGAAGAATTGCCATTGATAAACAAAGAAGGAGATCTTAGAGCTGAATTATTCCGAAGACGTACAGCGAGGCTTGCAAAGGTATTTTTCTTATTCTTATACTTAATATTTATTGCAATATTATATGTAAATTTATACACTTATACTGATTGATAAATTAATTTTTCAAGAAAATTTTTTGCCCAAACTGAAATTTTCTCTTAAAAATTAATTGTCCTTCTCTGTGAATGAGAAATTAAAATAAAAACATTGCAGTAGTTATATAAATATTAGTATAATATAAGCTTTACTAGCTATAATAGTATTGTTTAAATCCCATTCAAGTCTTTTTAAATAGAAGCAGTCAGATAACATTATAGAACAAAGGTTCATGGCCTCGGATGTATGGGATTGTATAGGAGAAAAAAATTTCCAAGTCTGGTGTGCAAGTAGCATAGTGGTTAATAAATAATTAATGCATCATAAATATCTCATCTCATAAACTCAGTGTTTTTCAAAGCACAGTACCGCAGTTTCAGGAAATATCTTTCCTATCTTCAGTCATCTTTACGACTGTATGGTGGTCTAATGTGCTAGTATGTATTATAGAGCCCTTGTTTTCAAATCCCAGTTTAGACGAAAACTTTTCTCTTCAAAAATTAATTATCCTTCACTGATAGTGATAAATTTAAATAAAAAGTAAGAGTAAGGTAAAGGAAGGATTTCTACTTGGATGGGAATGAAGCCTGGATTAGCTCAGTGGTCAGAGCATTAGCACGGAAAGCTAAAGGTTCGGGGTTCGATTCCCGGTTCAGGCAAAACATTTTCTCTTTACCATTGATTTACAATAATTTGTGTTCATTAATTTACTTATTTCTATCATAGTAATAGCTTTAGCTTCTCAATATTAATTTAATAAATAATGCTATAGCTGTGTGGAGTCCCTTCATGTCTTCTTCAGGAGAAGCTATTCATTGTGTATTTGTGAATGATGATTCATGGCAAATTGAATGTGGGACCAGTAGAGTAAGGTAAAGGAAGGATTTCTGCTTGGATGGGAATGAAGCCTGGATTAGCTCAGTGGTCAGAGCATTAGCACGGAAAGCTAAAGGTTCGGGGTTCGATTCCCGGTTCAGGCAAAAAATTTTCTCTTTACCATTGATTTACAATAATTTAATTGTGTTCATTAATTTACTTATTTCTATCATAGTAATAGCTTTAGCTTCTCAATGTTAATTTAATTATTAAATAAAAATATTGCAATGGTTATGTAAATATTAGTATAATGGAAGTTTTTTTTAATAGTTCCAATATTTAGAGAGTAGTAGTAGTATAAAACAAAACAAAAAAAGAATTTTTTTAAAAAAAGTGGGTCCTAAAATTAATAACTTCTGAAATACGATCTGTTGTTTTTTTCTTTATCTATTATACGAGTAGCAATGTAATTGTATTGTAAAGTTTTTAATCGACTCTTCTTAGCAAGTACTCTATATAACCTCCATCTATTGCAGTGAAGGGGGCACACATAGGGTAATGATTAAGGCAATATGCTACAAGCCGGAAGGTTGAGGTTTCGAGTCCACTGGAGTCAGGATGTTTAAACTGGCCCAAACCTTATGGCGGCACTATGGCCCTTGGGTCAACTCAGCCTCTAACATAAATGAGTACCAGGCACTTGTTCTGGGATAAAGGTGGCTGTTATGCAGGGTTGATATCTAGTGCTGACTGACTAAAAAAAAAAGTGGGAGCCTTGACCTCCTACTACCCCAAGGGCTTCCCAGGCCTGTGGCGGGATCACTTTACCCTTTACCATTGCAATAAAACCAACAGCCCTATATCTAAAGAAATCTGGCATTCTTTGGAAAACTTCTATTGCTGAATTGCCAGATGGCATTAAACATGCATTCTCATGATAAACTCCATGTTGCGACAGACATAGAAGGCTCTAGGCTTACCAGCCATCTGCTGACCTCACATCTACATGTGTTAATCACAGATGTAGATGATCTCCAGCCAGTGATGGGGTTACAGTGTGTATAATTACAGATAACTGCATGAACCATGACTTAAATATTCCGTAGCTAAAATCTAAATATTAGATTCATAGAAAATAATGTTTCTCTTATAATACATCATACAATAACTCAGAAGAAGTTTTTCTGTTGTATTCTATCTCTTCTTTAAATATTAGAATTTTTTTTTTCAGTGATACTGTATAAATAGTTAATGAGATATATAATTTTCATCTGTCCCAGTGATTATTATACTTCTCTCTGGTTCTGACATTTGCTATTCAAACCTGGCTGGATTGATCGAAATTTTTAGAGCATAAAAATCTTGAGAGAAGGGAGTGTGGGTTGTGTGTTGTAGATTTATAACACATATTATGGATGTGAGGTTGGTAGGCAAGGGTCTTTAAGGCCTGTCACACCATGGATTTAGTTTGAAGAATCTGAAGCCTGAAAAAGAGGCCTGTTGCTGAAATATTGAGTTTCAATTCTGATTAATTGACCAGACTACCTGAGAAAACACAATTAAAATCAAACACTGAGAAAGCTATAAATTATGAATGAATTAATTAATTAATGGTCTTGAGTTGTTGATGGACAGTGTTAAAAAATATTACTATTATATTATTTTCTTTGTAATGGTTCTTAAATTGAAACAATTTTTGCCCTTATGAAAATATTCAGCTAAAGGATGTGAAAAATCTTTAGTATTTTCAACTTTTATTCTGATATATGATAAAATCAAATGTTTCCTACCCCTCCTCATATAAATCTTCTAAATGAAAGACAAATCCCATTTTTAGATCTTAGTTTAAGAAGGAATGGAGGAAACAGGATAGAATTTGGAATGTACAGAAAGAATACACATATAGACTAACTATATTAAAGTTTCAGGATTTAACCATTTTGCTCACAAAGAGGCAGTATTCAATAGACACATAGATTAGTAAATATACCCATGAGCAAAGAAAATTATGGAAAAGAAAAAGAATACATAATTAATGTTGCAATAGATAACAGTTATGAAGAAAATATGGTATAAGTAAAGTAAAGTGATCCCATGACAGGCCTCGAGAGGCCCTTGGGGTAGTGGGAGGTTAAGGCTCCCACTTTTTCTGGACAATGGCACTTGATGTCAGCCCTGCGTGACAGCCGCCTTTACTCCCAGAACAAGCATCTGGTACTCATTTCCATTAGAGGCTGAGTCGACCCCAGGGCCATGGTGCCGCCAGATGGTTTGAGTCAGTTTCAAAATCCTGACCCCACCGGGACTTGAACCCTCGACCTTCTGGCTTGTAGTGCAGTGCCTTAACCACTACACTATGGTGTGCCTACAAGAAAATAAATAAATTTAAAAGACAAAAATTAATTAATGAAAGCACTCTTATAAAACAAACAGAAAAAATAAAATTCAAGAAATTCGTTTACCATCCATTGAAACACCATAAGTTTCAAAAAGATTGGCAACACAGAACGAATACAGCCCGAATAGGATAATTAAAACCAATAAAAATGAAAGAATTGAAGAAAAAAACAAACCAGGAATTTATCAGATCAAATGCAGGTGTGACAAAATTTATATTGGAAAAAGAAATTTGAAAACAAGGGTGAAAGAACACCTTAGAAAATGTCAAAATTTGAGAAATGGAAAAGTCAGCAGTAGTTGCTCATGGTTGGTCCAAAAAACATTTAATTGAATCAAAAGCCAGCCTAATTAATCAAATAGATAAAGAAAGGAACTCACAGTTTTGGAAAAAATCCACATTCAGAAAAACAAGGCAAACTTATGATCTTCGAAATTCCTGCGAATTCTGACCTGATCCAGAAGTTCATCAGTCCACCAACAGAGGGAAGAAGTGTTTCTTCCAATCGACATAACATCAGTCGCCAAGATTGTACTGAAGATGAGACCGTAATGGTCTCAAAATCGCAAAAACTTAGAATATTTATATGAGGAGAGGTAGGAAACAACACAGCACTGCAGTATCGGCGACACATTGTCGTCATCATCAGCAGTAGTTTCTTCAGGTTTTAATCATTTGGCACACAAACATGCAATTTTCAATAGTCTATTACACAGATTGTTAAATATTCCACTTAATGTAGAAGATTTTGACAAGGAATATAATCATATTGTTCGTGTTGCTAAAATAAATGGTTTCGATGAAGACATTATAAAGAATAAATTAAAGAAATTCCAACAACAAAAAAAGTCACAGGAATACACCACCTTACATCATGGTCCCAAGAAAGATGTAAAATTCAAGAAATTTACTTACCATCCTGAAGTTCATAATAAGTTTCAAAAAATTTTCAGAAAATTTAATATAACATTAGCTCCAATTAACAAATTCAGCCTGGGTAATCTTCTGTTAACTAATAATAAATGTAATACCCCAGAAAACAAAAAAATCTGGAATTTATCAAATTGATTGCAAAGATTGCAACAGGATATATATAGGAAAAACAAAAAGGAACTTGGAAACTCGTAAAAAAGAGCACTTGAGAAACATAAAGAATGGAGAAATTGAAAAATCAGCTATAGCAGCATCATAGGATTGAAAAAGAAGCAAAACTTTTAAAACATCTATCTAAACCTTTGGATTTAACAGTTTGGGAAAAAATATATATTCAAAAAAATCATACTAGAACTATGAACTTCGAGATTCCGGATGAACCGAGCTTGATTACAAAGTTCTTCAAAAATACAACAGATAGCAGTTTAGAAAATGATTCATTCAAAATAACACCAGATGGCTGTTTGGAGAGTAATTCCTTCAAAAGAACACCAGATGGCAGTCTAGATAATTACTGGCAAAAGAAAAAATTGACAGTTGTGAAAACAGCTGATGATGACGACAATGTGTCGCCGATACTGCAGTGCTGTGTTTAAAAAAACATAGAAGTATGAGGTAAGAAGAAATTATGATTCATTTAATTATTATTAGTATTATTATTTATAATATGTATATTTGAGATATGTGGTCCTTTTCATTAACCCTGACATACATATATTTTATAGCGAGCTGGATCTCTTCATGAAAGTCTCCCAGCACGGCTTCTCCAGAGTGCATTTGAAGGAGTAGTTGGGAAGTAAGTTTATTCTATTTTGTGTTCATTGTGATATAATATAAAGAATAACTCACTGTGATAGACAAAGATTTAGGAAGACAAATTAATTATGTATGTTCCGCACCTTACAAAATAATTATGTATGTGCTGTGCCTTTCCTGACTGATCTAAGGTATCACACCGTAGTATATAGGTATAGGACTTGTGCTGGTTTTTGAGTTGCCATGGGGGAAGAAATTTTCTCATAGAATTTAAAATTATTTTGTAATATTATTAAAAGAATTTATGCTTCATACCCATTTCAGAATCTCTATTACGTCTGGAGGTTGTACCTGTCATCCCTTATTTCATTTTTTAATGTTCTCCCATTGGAAACCATTTGTTGTTTAATTTTTAGTTGGTCAGGGCATCTTGATATAGATATTCCTAGTAGTATGATTTCTTCTAATCTTTGAACATGGCTGAAACATTTCAATCTTTACCATTCCAAATTAGACTAAGGTATATGACATTTATTTGATTTCAATACAAATTAAGATGAAAAGTAACACTATGATGTAATATACAATTTATGAATGAGAAAATGTTTTCATGATACCTGTTTCAAAAGTAAATTTTACTTCCATCTCACTTCATAAAGTTCCGTGATTTTCACAGGAACAGTTTCTGAAGGCATCCCTTTTATCCTCAACCAAAACTCAAACTGTGGAACTATCGCAGCCATGACCAACTTTTCAACTATTATCTGGTGCCAGTTTTATGAACTTTGAGAATCAAATCTTGCTTGCTGGGTACTTCAAAATTCATTATCTATTTTTTGTTCTTCTGAATGTATTTCTTTCCATTTTTTTTTTTTCAAATTCATTACAAAGAAGATCATCTTGGATAATCTTCTAATAACTAATAAGAAAGTTAATCCCCCAGATAGTAAAAAAAACTGGAATTTATCAAATTAGTTGCAATGACTGAAGTATAGTATACATAGGAAAACTGAAAGAAATTTAAATACTCATACAAAAGAACACTTCGGAAATATTAAAAAAAAGTGAAATTGAAAAATCGGAAATTGCAGCTCATAGTTTGCTAGAGAATTACAAAATTGAAATTAACAGTTTTGGGAAAAGAAAGTTCCTGCCAAGCAAGATTTAGTTTCGAAGTTCATTAAACCAGCACTAGATGGCAGTTGGAAAATTGGTGGGGACGGCAGAAGTTCAACAGTCGGGACTTTTGGCTGAGTAGAGAAGGGATGCCTTCAGAAACCGATTTTGTGAAAATCATGCAGTTTTATGAGATGAGACGTAGAACATATTTCTGGCCCCTTTAAAAAATTTTTTTTGGTTTCTTATTTGCATTCTGTCCATTTCTCCCCCAAACACTAATAAAAATCTCATTCCTATTATTTACTATCTGCTAATTTTTCTTGAATATGTCCATGTTTCTGATTCACTTGTTTGAACCATTCAATTAAACAGTTGTTTAAACTGGTTTAAAATAACTTTAATGCACAAAATATTTTTTTATAGCCACACTAAGTATTATATCACAAATTAAAAAATTTAAATATGAAATATATTTTAGGGGAATATCTTTGTTATATTCAAATTTTAGAAATTTAAATCCAGGTTATAGCTCATGACTTTTTGAGCTGTTTGTGAGGTTCTTACCAGTGAGCCCATTATAATAAGCAATTTATTTTACCTGATAAAATTAAGATTAGAAAGATATTCTTTCACTTCACTAGTAATAAAGTTTAAAGTCATTAGAAGAAAATTATTTAGTAATTCATTCTTTAAGCTTGTTTTCTTTGAATTTAGATTTTATATTAACCTGTTCTATTTAAAAATTTCAGGAAAATCATTAAACGTATGGAGACAGAGGACAAAACGTCAATTTCTAAAAGGGCAGAAGTAAAGAAAGGTAAATTGGTATATTAATTTAATATATTTGCTTTAATGTATTTGTATAAAAATGTTTGGCTTCAGTCTTTACTAAAGTAGTTGTATAAATTAAATAGAAAAATGTTTATTAAAGTTTAACATTGATCATTTACAATCTGAAAGTATAAGTAAGCTCTGCAAAACTCTAATGGAGCATAAAACTATGAAAGTATATCTTCTTTTGGCAATATCTTTTTCCCCCCACTCACTATGAAGATCATCATGTCACTACCACTTCTATATTTTTTTTGCAAATCCATATTTTGGAAGTTTTGCTCTTTATCAAAATAAAAATGATGCAGATCATTAAAAAAAGTGTATTACAATAGAGCTGTGCTGAACTCTTTCTCAGCAGTGACACATTTTAAAATTTGCTTGTCAACGAAGTAGCATTCCTCTTACAAACTAAACCCAAGGTGTAGATAAATATTTTTGTTCTCCAGCTTAAAATATGGAAAGAAACATTAGGTAGCTATGGTATTAATATCTCCTTAATTTTGTTATTCCTTATTCTATCTCTCTTCATTTTATGTACCATTCCACACTTCAGTATCTTGGATTCTACTCAATTCCTTCTTTGTATATGTCCATGTCCAAGTCTCAGTTACATACGTTAGAGCTTGTGTGGGGGAAAAAAAAAATGGGGGGGGGAAGTTTTTTAGATTGCTATTTTACTCTTGATGAATATATGTTTATTCCAGATTGTGTTAATTGTTTAGTTAAATTATAAACTTTTAAACTTTTCTGTACTCTTGTACTAATTTCAGTCTGTATTTTGCCATTTGCATTTATCATTTTTCCTAAATATGTAAATTTTTCCACTTTTTGTAGATTTAAGCCTGATAACTTAATATTCCAATCATCGTTATGGTTTCTACATAATTTCATGACTGCCATTTTCTCTATATTTATTTTTAAATACTTTCTTAATTGTATGTTGCAGAGAAAACGGATGGAAGACGGGTATTGGTATTGAAGAGACCCCCTGTAACAGAACAAAGAATTCCTTCAATTAGTGTGACTATTCCTAAAGGTCAGTAAATAATGTATAATTATTGAGAATTGTGATATTTTGAGTGTGTGCTACTGGAAAGGTATAATACTTAAATGTGTCTGCTCTAGCTCAGACGGGTTGGATACTTGCTACCTGAATAATGGATCTTGATTTGATACCCAAGTTAGTTTGGAGTTTTAATTGTAAATTTTCAATTGCAGAGATTGTAGTGTAAATTATTATTATTATTATTATTATTATTATTATTATTATTATTATTATTAACTGCTAGATTGTGCACTAGATGCCTGATTTAAAAGGAATGTGGTGCCGTTTGTGATCAACCCCCTAGTCCTTTCAATAAGAGTACATTATGGACTAGTGCCTTCTTCTTTCTCTTCATCTCATACAATAACCCTTATACTATACACAAACACTTAAATATGCTATTGTAATTAATGGTAAAGAGAAAATGTTATGCCTGAACCAGGTATTGAACCCTGAACCTTCACCTTTTCTGACAAGTGGTGCGGGGCTCAATGGTAGGCAAGAGATCTCAGGGTTATGTACTCTTTATAAGCAAAAGAACAACGTATAAATGTACACTCAATTTTAACGAATCCAAGAAACTGTTTATTTACGGAGAAATACACTTTTGTTAATACAGTTACAAAGTTTTATCTAAGAGTGGAGTCGATGAAATACTTAGAGGTCCACGTGCTCGAATCAATATTTTCAAAGTCCAAATGCTTAACGTACTATAACTTTAAATTTAACTATTTCTCGGACGAATCTAATATTTAAACTGAATCGGAGATTGCGGTCTGCAGGTCTACGATGTTCCAACACTGATCACAGAGTCACTGATAGTGATTGAGTGTATTTTGATACAAGTTCTCACTTATAAAGGCGGTGGCTCCTCCCACTTTTCTCGAATCCACTCCTTACAATTGAATATATATTTATGTTACAATAATGTTATTTACTAGTATGTATAACATTTCTAAGAACTGGGTAAATTGGTACTTTGATATATAATAGACAACTAATGTTATCTTATCTTAAAGAATGCATATTTCTTATTAGTTGTATAGACTGCTAATTGGAATTCTTTTGACAATACCCTTTTTGTGTTCCTATTATTTGTCATTTGTATAGCAGGTAGCGTTTTACAGTATTTTATTCTAGGCAAACGTATGTGGAATTTTTACCTGGATATATTCTCCTTTTCCACACACATATTTTATAGCGATATTAGTAATATATTCTATTTTCATTATTTATATATTTATTTAATTTTAATAACAATTTAATATATTTCGGAACATTTTAGTTTCAGATCCATGCATATTAGAGTTGTATCTTAGTTTATATGTCTCCTATCATATTAATCGCTACACAAGGAAGCCTGAAGTAACTCAGTGATCTAGAGCATTAGCACTTAAAACTGAGGGTTTTTTTTTTTACGATTTAGGGTCAGTTTCACCAACAGAGGTAACTGTTTTACGCTGGTTTAAGCTATACATTATACAGGGGGGAAACTGGCGCAATACAGTTATCTATGTTGGTGAAACCAACCGTTAATCTTTACAATTAAATATGATAGTTTAATTCTGTCCACCGCTGTGGTCTTGAGGTAGCATGCTGCCTTGTCACGCAGCGGGCCCGGGTTCGATCCCTGGTCGGCGCAGTTTTTCTGGGTGAGGTTTTTATCGGGGTTTTTCCTCACCTGTAAGACAAATGTCAGGAAAACTTTAAGGGCCAAACGGTCCCCGAAATCATATGGTCATCATCATGATCATCCTTCACCGGTGTGGAAAGCAATGGGAAGCTACCACACCTACAATTCCCTTGTAAAACTGCAAGCATAGCATGAAAAATGCTATGATAGCAGTGAAGGACCTGCCTGTAGGCAGAATTATTATGGATGAAATTCTGTTAATTAATTTACTTATTTCAATCATAGTAATAGCTTTAGTTGTTTAATATTACACTCATTCTTCGCAATACGAATACACATAGTGTAACATTTGAAGAGAATAATTTACACCTGAACTGGGATTTAAACCCAAGACATCTAGTTTCACATACCAATGCACTACCTTTGTGCTACCCAGGCATTTCAATTCAAATAGAACAATTTTCTCTCTCTTCTACAATCTCCGATTATCCAAAGCAGAGAACATTCATTCCCAATGCCATCTGACAGCTTCTTATTCAAGAAGACTTTTAATGGAAATTTTACATAACCATTATAGCCAATGAAGCTTAGATTTTTAGTGTTTTATTTTTATTTTTAATGTACCTCTTATACTGAAGGACAAATTAATACTTGAAGAGAAAAATTTGTGTATGAATTGGGATTTGGACTTGATACCTGGTTTTATGCACCAGCACACTACCTTTGTGCTACCTAGACATCTCAGAAGTCTTGGGTTCAAATCTCAGTTCGGGTGTAAAATTTTCTCTTGAAAAATTAATTTGCCCTTCAGTGTTAGATTTATTTAAAATAAAAACATGAAAAGACATAATCTACCTAAAGTAACCTGCTGAGAAGTATTGCATAAATTGAAAATGCATCAACAACATCAGATTCAAAGATTAAGCCACCATAAGGCTTTTCAGCATTCTTTAACACTGTTGAACCCATCTTATCTTTCATTCTTTGTACATGTTTTCCAATCATTTTCACCTTTGACTTTTTAAGAATTAACACTATGAGGTATTGAATATATATGTGGGAAATAACATTGTGAGGTTTATTTTTAATTGTATTTGAGTTGTGTTTTTTGACTCATCTCATATTTCTTGATTTTTATGCAGACCAGTTTTGTTGCTATCTGTGCAACATTCCCAATGCATCACAACTGTTTTCTTGCGGTTGTCCCTCCTGCATATTGATTTCTGTGCCCTCTGTTGGCTGACCGATAAACTTCCAAATCAAATAGTTTTCTCTTTCACCGGGAATTTCAAAGTTCATGGTATTCTTTTTATTCTTGTATATGTAAATTTTCTCCCAAATTGTGAGTTCCTTAAATTTTTCTCACTGTTTAAGTAATTTTGCCTTAGTTTTGATTCTGTGTTCTTCTGACCATGCATGTGCAGCTATTGCAGATTTTTCTATTTCTCCATTTTTAACATTTCTAAATCTGCAATAGCTGTACATGCATGGCCAGAAAAACACAGTATCGAAACTAAGGCAAAATTACTTAAACAGTTAGAAAAATCTAAGGAACTCACAATTTGGGAGAAAATTTACATATGCAAGAATAAAAAGAAAACCATGAATTTTGAAATTCCCGGTGAAAGGGGAAAAACTTGATTTGTAAGTTCATCGGAGGGTGCAGAAATCAATTTGCAGGTGGGACAACCACAAGAAAATAGTTGTGATGCATTGAGAATATTGCATAGATAGCAACGAAACCGGTCTGCATAAAAATCTAGAAATATGAGGTGAGTCAAAAACACAACTCAAATATAATTACTATCAGTTATTATTTATTTAATTTTGTTGAGTTGTTTCTTGACTCACCTCATACTTCTTATCTCCATCACAGACCAAGATTTCGTCACTGTATTTGTGACATTCTCAATGCTGTTTACGTTCACAACTGACGTCCAATGGTCTCCTCTCCTGCAGACTGACTGCAGGAGAGGAGACCATTGGACGTCAGTTGTGAACGTAAACAGCATTGAGAATGTCACAAATACAGTGACGAAATCTTGATCTGTGATGGAGATAAGAAGTATGAGGTGAGTCAAGAAACAACTCAACAAAATTAAAATAAACCTCATAGTGTTATTTCCTACCTACATAATTATTTATTTAAGTTAAAAATTCTCATTAATTTGCTTTTTTAATTTAAAAGCCGTATAGGTGACACTGGTAGCATTGGCTATCTGTCTCAGACAAAAAAGAGAATAGTGTATGAATAAGAAAAATTAACGTTTGCATCACGATGGCCAAATAGTGCAGTCGGTAGCAAGCCAACATTTAAAGTTAGAGATCTCATGTTCATATCCGATTCAGGCTTTTTTTTTCTTCCTTAATAATAATAATAATAATTCTCCATTAAAATTTGTTTTAACATTTATAGGAAAAGTCACCATGGGGTTTAATTTAAGATTTAAATTAAAATTCTTTATACTACACTCATATCCAGTCTTAGTCTGCCGCTGTGGTCTGGAGGTAGCATGCTGCTCTGTCATGCAGTGGGCCCGGGTTTTATTCCTGGTCGGGTCAGGCTCCTGGATGAGGGATTTTTCCTCACCTGTAAGATAAATGTCAGGAAGCTTAGGGCCCAACAGTCCCCAAAAATCATCTGGCCATCATCATCCTTCACCCGTATGGAAAGCAATGGGAAGCTACCACATCTACAATTCCCTAGTAAAGCTGCAAAGCATAGTATGAAAATGCTAATTATTAATTAATTAGAAGACTGGATTGTAGGTGAGGTGTAAAGAGTTTTAATTTAAATGTTAGGATTTGTATTAAAAATAATGTAACAAATTAGTTAATAAATTAATGAGTCATTTTAACATCTTACCTCATATTTCATGTTTTTCAAACACGGTAACTATAGTTTTCAAATGATCTTGTCATTCATTTTCAACTGCCATTATGACTACCGGATATTCGTTGGAATCTCCCTCTATAACGTTGCCATCTGGTGTTGATTTGACGAACTTCGAGATATCGTTGCCATCTGGTGTTGATTCGATGAACTTCGAGATGAGGTCACGTTCATCCGGAATGTCGAAATTCATAGATTTAAATTTGTTCTTCTGTATAAATATTTTCTCCCAAACTGTCAAATCCAAAGGTTTTTCCAAATGTTTTAGAAGTTTAGAAAATAATAACCAAATCCCATTTTTGGACCTCTGCATAAGAAGGAATGAACAACAACAAAGAATTGAATTCAATATATACAGAAAAGATACTCATATTGACAATTACATAAAGTCTTCAGGTTTCAATCATATTGCGCATAAGCATGCAATTTTCAACAGTTTGATATATAGATTATTGAATGTTCCACTAAATGAAGAGGATTTTAAGAAAGAATACAATCACATTTTGGACATAGCTAATTTAAATGGTTTTGGAAAGGAAATAATTATAACTAAATTGAAGAAATTCAGACAACAAAAAATATTAAAAGAATACACTACCCTGCAATCTGATTCAAAGAAAGGAAAACAATTTAAGAAAATCACTTATCATCCTGGAATACATAACAAATTTCAAAAAATTTTCAAGAAATTCAATATTACATTGGCACCGATAAATAAATTTAGCCTTGGTAACTTATTAATAACCAATAAGAAAATGAACACCCCAGATAGTAAAAAATCTGGAATTTATCAAATTGATTGTCGAGATTGCAATAAAGTATACATAGGAAAAACAAAAAGAAATTTGGACACTCGCACAAAGGAACACTTTAGAAATATTAAAAATGGTGAAATTGAAAAATCAGCTATTGCAGCACATAGTTTGTTGGAAGGTCATAGAATTGAAAAAGAAGCTAAACTTCTAAAACATTTGGAAAAACCTTTGGATTTGACAGTTTGGGAGAAAATATTTATACAGAAGAACAAATTTAAATCTATGAATTTCGACATTCCGGATGAACGTGACCTCATCTCGAAGTTCATCGAATCAACACCAGATGGCAACGATATCTCGAAGTTCGTCAAATCAACACCAGATGGCAACGTTATAGAGGGAGATTCCAACGAATATCCGGTAGTCATAATGGCGGTTGAAAATGAATGACAAGATCATTTGAAAACTATAGTTACCGTGTTTGAAAAACATGAAATATGAGGTAAGATGTTAAAATGACTCATTAATTTATTAATTAAGAACCTCATAATGTGTTTCCCAATTTTAACTTTGAATAACAAATTAGTGTTATTTCTTGTAAAATTTATTTGTTTATAGATAACAAGCATGATTTAAAAGATTCGCCACCAAGAAAATTGCCTATTAGAATGCGTCTAGGCCTGCCATCAGGAGGGTCTTTGTCTGAGGAACATATAGTGCCAAGGAGGAGAAATCGAAAGGTGAAGCTGAAACGTAACGTGATGATAGGCTCTAGGCCCGACGATAAGGTAATGTGCTGCACCAGTGTCAGTACTTCAAAGTTCCTCTGTTTCCTACTCCTCTTCCTATCTGCACAACTTTCTCAAGTCATGCTTACCCTCTATGTTGAAAAGGAATCTACAAATCTGAATCTGGATAAATATGTTCACAATTTATATGTGCCTTCTTAGATCAGTTTTAACAGATCTGAATCTATTTTTGAAAAATATTTCCATAGCAAGAAATCAGAATAATTAATAAGATTTTTTTTTTACCAAGCGGATAACTTGGCAGGACAGTAAATCTCATTTATATATTATTCTATGAGTGCCTTTTATAATTATATAGCAGGATCAATTATTTACATGAAAAGCATATTTTTGTAAATGTTTAATTTTTTTCTACAAAGGGGATGGAATAAATGGCCTTTTTAATTTGGATTACCTTGAATAATGAAATGTACTGTATACAGTTTTGTTCAGTATTGAAGGAAGTGATGGATGTACATACCAATCTGAATTACCTGCTGCTCTATACATTGTGATTGTGTAGCAAGCAGAACTGTTATGATATTTGTCTTAATGATACTCTGTTGTGGCGGTCTTAGTTACCCATTTATCACATTCCGTGTGGTAGTTCCTGTATTGATCATTGGTCTAGGAGGTGATATTTAGTTAATATTAATCAAAATTGTCATATATAAATAGAAGATATATTTATATAAGTAGTATAAAATAATATTTAATAAGTAACACTATGAGTTTAATTAAAATTACAGTGGGAGGAAACACTATGAGATATTTACATTAATGAATGAGTTGGAAAAAATGCTTTAACATCTCGCCTCACAAGTTTTGTGTCTTCACAATGCCGGTTTCAAAAGTACAGTATTACTTCCATCTTCAGTCAAATTCCAACTAGTAGACTAAAGACTGAAGTAATACTATACTTTTGAAACCGGTATCATGAAGACACGGAACTTTGTGAGGTGAGATGTTAAAGCATTTTTTCCAACTCATTAATTAATAACACTATGAGGTTTATTTCGATAATGTGAGTTAGATATACACGATTCACCTCATATTATATAAAATATATTCAAGTGTAATTTAAGAGATTTCTACAGATGTTTGTGGAGGATTTTTCCCTCCATGGATATTAACTATTAAATAATATTTATGGCTTCGTATTATTAATTTTACTGAGGTATTTTGTATTTTTAATTTTTATTATTTCAAAGTTTGATGTTATCTTTGTTTAGAAAATTACTTGTAATTCCATGTTTATATTATTATTTAACAATATAGACTGAAAAAGATATAAAGGCCTTTCTAACTTCGGAAATAATTTAGATAACTTTTTTATCACTCACCTCATATTCAAATTATTATATAAGACATAAGAAATAATTTGTTTATGTACTGTAATGTCAAAGTCATGAAATCCTGTTAAAATTCTCTACTGGCTTTATAAAGTAGTGTTAAATTCCCAATAAATGTCTTCTTAACTAAGAAGCCGCCATTTGCAAAGATAGAAGCAGAGGTTTGAAAGCATTTGGCACGAGGGAATTACAGTGGTATATATAAGAGAGAAATTTGGTTCTAGATTGCAACTCACCTGGGTAGCTCAGTTGGTAGAGCATTTTGCCCGGAAAGCCAAAGGTCCCGGGTTCGAGTCTCGGTCTGGGCGAAAATTTTTCTCTTCAAATATAGGATCTATTATTTGACAATGTCGGAAAACTGTGAACTAAAAGAATGTGGTAAGTGTGAGTAAGGGTTGGAGGTAGTTGACCCTTGTCTCAGGTTGCAATGACAGTGTTTATTATCTAATAGTCGTGTATAGTCTCGGTTGTTAGTGACAATGTCAAGTTCGAAAGTTAGATCCCATGTTCACAGTATATACACATTTAATTCTGCCAGACAGTAGTTTGAAATCAGTGCTGATTTAATTTCTCTGTACATCACAGTATCCAGAAACACGTAGGCATACAAACTCCGAAGATCTTTCATTAACTTCATCTTCCATTTCAAGTAGGCCTACCACTATATTTTGCTACTGATTATACCACTTGCCCAGTCATTTGCTTGTACCAATGGTGGAAGGAGACACTTCCTCCATCTGTACCACTAGCGCTATTGCTTCCCCTCACCAGCTAAAAACTTAATGTGGTTGAGTAGTAGTAGAAGTAGTAGTAGTGCCAGGAACTTGGATGATCTCTATACTCCTTCTTGCTTCCCAACAAAACTTTAATGCTGAGTCTAAGTTTGCTATAGGCAGGATGGGGCACTTGTGTAGGTGTTTCTGTTGTCTTTATTGAATTATTCTTATTGCAAGGTATACATTTAAGTGATGAGTAAATGGTAATTTTATGAAGCTACAGGCAGGATGGGGCACCTGTGTAGGTGTTTCTGTTGTCTTTATTTAATTATTCTCATTGCAAGGTATACATTTAAGTGATGAGTAAATGGTAATTTTATGAAGATGTGCAGCCAGACATTCTTGTTCTATCGTAATGGAGAATATTGCTACTGCTTTGTGTCTGGGAAAATCCGGAATTGATGAACTACTGTTGAAGACAGTCAATTCTTTGCTGTTGCTTTGATTTTTAAAATATACATATAGTTTTTTTAGTAAATTTTCTATTAACTATAATTTAGCTTATTTTAGGAATTCGCCTAAATATATTTTAGCTGATTGATAATTTAGTTCATGGTGCAAGATGTTTTGGAGTTTAGTGCCTATTTTTTTGCCCAAAATGTGCAGTTACCCATTGTAGTACAATTTTTTGTTGAATTCCTTAATATTTTAATGTTGGTTTGTATGTCACATGATTTTCTGATGAAAGGGATTTTATATTCTGAAATAGCTTAAATAGCAGTTGAAAGTCGCTGAGTGTAACTACATTTGAAAAAAACTTCTATTCTAAAAGTTGGGTGAGTGCAATATCTATGGCAAGTAGTTCTCCGTTAAAATATGTTCAGTTATTTCCTTTGGAAACATACATGCTTAAGAGTTTACAATGTATCCCAATTCCAGCATTTTATTATTTGTCAAGTAACCAGCCATCGTCATTAACTTGTAATCATTCCGTATGTGGGTACCGTGTACGTATTGTTTCTATGCTGTAAACTTAATTTCTTCAGGATTCTTAATACCTGCAGAAATGGCTCTCACCGGTTACATGATTGAACCATGGATTTGACTAGGGCTATAGATATACCACATGTCACCCCAACACTGGCTGATGATCATCTACCTCTGTGATTGACACATGTGGATATTAGGCCAGCTGGTAGGCTAAGGGCCATCTAGGCCTGTCGCGCCAGGAGTTTTAGATATACCAGTTCAAAACTTGAGCTCAGGTTGACATTTCACTCACAAGTAACTGATAGTCAACTTAGTAACTGTTGTCATCTGAAAGAATATTTTACAAAAAAAGTAGTAGTAGTAGTCTAATGCCCATTAGCTTGGATGTGTTCCATTTGCTTTCTTGCTTCCCAATAGAGTCCTGCCAGAGTTCTTGTAGATGACATCATCAGAGCCTCACAGCTAGCAAGATGATCTTTGTTCATGGTAGTGTTATTGTCTTGGCACAGGATACAATTTGGAGAGTTGAAGATTCCAATTTTATGGAGGTGTGCTGCCAGGTAGTCATGGCCTGTTAACTGCTTCGTGTCTTTGTTGTTCAGGTATTAGGTTTTTATTCTGCGACATAGCTGCCCATGGTTTCTCATTACTTTGTGATTTGAAGTGCTCCATCAGTTCTTTCTGGAAGTTTCTTTTAATTATAATTTTGCAGAATGGTAGGGCAGGGATTGATTTGTTTTCTGTAAAATTTTGGTGTCCTTTTTTGCTAAAAGATCTGGAATTTCATTTCCATGTACCCCACAATGAGAGGGGATCCATTGGAGCTGGATAATTTTATTTTGTTTGATCAGTAATCTTATGATCTTTTTTATTTCCAACACTTTTCTGGAGATTGGAGAGTTTTATGTTGTTATAGCTTGTATAGCTGATGGGAATCACTTAGTACAACTGCTCTCTGAAATGTATTTATTCTGTAGAGGAGTTGTGTTAGTGCTAATTCTATTGCCTGAATTTCTCCATCGAAGTGTGTGTAATTTTTCCCTACTGCAACATAGAAGCTAAACAGTTTTGAGTAAATTCCAGCTCCGTCTTCTATTTCCATTCTGGATCCATCTGTATAGATATGTACCCATTGTGGTTCAGGATATAGACTGTGAATGGTTTCCAATGTGATTTTAGTTCATCTGGGGTCATTTCACTTTTTAAAACATGTTTGATTAAATTTCTGTTAAAAGCAATATCTATATCTTCCAGAGGTGATACTGGTAAGAGAAGTTTTTGTGGATTTTGATTTGGGTTGTACTGTTTTTGTAGTTTAATTGCTTTCTGTATGAAGCCATATTGAGTTTTAAGGTTTCTCTTTCTGTCTTTATAGTTTATCCGGTAGTTATCATGTGGGATTCTTATTAATTTTTCATACTGTATTAACTCATTCGCCTCAAAAGACGAAGTAGACTCGCCGCAATTAAATGGTCTTCAACTCAGAAGGTAAGGTACATTCGCTAAACTCTGCTATTATATATTTTGCAATATGTTGTGCATCCCTTAGCAGGGTAATCTTTTGTTAACATTTATGAATAGTTGAGGAATGTGTTCTGTCTTCAACCTTATTGTGATCTTAAATACCGTTATCTTTTGTTTGTTTTGAATGTCTGAAAATAGACAATATAATTTACTGTAACTTAAAATCCGGTTTCTGGGGAAATGCACTTAGTATTTAAATCTGAAGCGAATGGGTTAAGGCCTGTTTGTGAATCTGATGGGCTATTGGATTATTTTCAGTAAGTATCTGCATTGCTGTTATGGATGTAGATTTGGCTGCACCTGTTATCAGTCGTAAGGCATTATTCTGGGTTACTTCAAATTTGTTTAGGGTATTGTTATTACAGGTGATCAAGGCTTCACTTCCATATAGTAATATAGGTTTTATGTATGTCCTGTATGTATTATTTAATATGGACCTGGAACATCCCCATTTTGTTCTTGCTAGTCTCTTTAAAATGTTGCATCTTTTGTTCACCTTTTCTGTTGTAGTTTTAACATGATATTCCCATTTCATTTTTGTATCAAATTGTATACCTAGATATTTAACATAATCTTGATGATGTATGTTTTGACCATTGATTTTGAGGCAGAGCTCTGGTAGTGTATATGCTAATGAAAATATCTTATAACAGGTTTTGTTAGTATTCATTTTCATGCAGTTACCCCTGCACCACTGTTCCAGTGAGGCAATGGCTTTGTTTATTTGTGGGGTTAGTTTATGTTGTAGATTTTTTAGGTGTGGTTGTCCAAATTGTTAAGTCATCAGCATAGAGTGTACAGTTAATGTTTTCATTTTTACTTAACTCTAATGGTAAGTCATTTATCATAATATTAAATAGTGTTGGGCTAAGTACTGAGCCTTGAGGGAGGCCTATTTTTGTTTGTTTATATTTTGATATTACATTACCATATTTTGTTGCGCAGAATCTTTGATTAATAAAGCTGTAGATCCATTTTAGCATGTTACCATTAATATTTAGTTTCATGATTTTGTCCATAATTTTTAGTTTCCAGACTGATCCAAAAGCTTCTTCAGAGTCCACGAAGACTGCTGCAACTGTTTTATGTACATCTAATGAGTCTTTGATTTCTTGACTTAGTTTTAGGCCTGTTCTGTTGTGGAGTGGTGTGTTCGAAATCCAGCTTGGGTTGGTGATATTAAATTATTTTTTTCTAACTACCATGTAAGTCTTGCTTGAACCATTTGTTCCATTGTTTTAGACAATGTGCTTGTTAGTGAGATTGGGCGGTAGCTAGATATATTGTCAGCAGGTTTATTTGCTTTCAAAATCGGGATTATAATAGCTTTTTTCCATGTTGAGAGTAAATTTGTGTTCCAAATTTGATTGATAAGATTAAGGCAGATGTCATTGCCTTGGGTCCTAAATGTTTAAGAAATTCTGCAAAGATATGATCAGGTCCTGGTTGTTTTTTGTTTTTTAATTTAGTTATAGAGCGCTTCAATTCTTGTATAGTGAAATCAGTGTTGAATATGCTGTCCTTGTTTATAATTTTGGTTTGTTGTTTTAGGTTCTGTTTAATTTGTTTTTCTTCATTTTTGTGTGTCTTAGTTTTACTATTCTTTTTAGCAAAATGTTTGGTGAAGGCTTCACTAATTTTATGGTCGTCAGTTAGGGTTTTATTAAATAATTTCAATGGTTCTCTATTTTGCATTCTTCTATTGTTGTTTAGGGTTGATATGTAATTATGTACTTTCGTGCTATTGTTTCTGTAGTCCAGATTTTCAACAAATTTCTGGAAGCATTGTTTTTTTTGAAGATAATATTTCTTTTTTTATCTGGGCTGCTTTTTTTCTCCTAACTTGTACATCTGTTGTTCGCTTTGTTTGTTCGGTTATTTTCCTTGCATTATCTCTTTCTTTTTTTTAGTTCCATAAGTCTTTTTGTCCAAATTGGTTTGTATTTATATAGTTTTCCTCTAGGGATGTAGTTTTTGCTGTTTTCAAAACTATATCACAGAATTTTTTACAGTTTTTGTCAGGAGCTGTTTCTTTGAAGTTGAATGTTATATTTGGAAGGTCATTTTCAATTTTTTTTTGAAATCCAATCCAGTTTAATTTTTTGAAGTTCCAGGAACATTTTGGTTTGTTTAATAGGGGCTCGAGTTTATTTCTTATAGTAATAGTGGATAAGATCATCCTGTGATTTGTTCCTGCATTGTTCAACTCTTGTTACTAAGTGTGATATGTCTGAAGATGCAAGAGTTAAATCAGGGTTTGTTGTATTTCCATTGTAATGCATATATGTTGGTGGGTCATCTTTTTTATATATTAGGTCTATGGTGTTTGTAGCAATGAATTCTTCTACGATCTTCCCAGCAACATTGGTATCTGTGTAGCCAACATCTTTAAAGTGGGCATTAAAATCCCCAACAAACAGAGTTCTGTCTGTGATATCTATTGGCCCAAGGTTTGGTTTATTGCCTAGTGGATTATATATACATAAGATCTTGTGATGAGTATTATATTTCCATAAATCAATTTTGACTAGTTCATGTTTGTCTTCATCGTTCATCTCTTTATGAATTTTAACTTGATGTTTTATATCTTTATGGATCCCTATTAAGATGCCACTAGCAATTTGGCGATGTTTAGGGAGGATATTAAGTATATATTTTTTTATTTCGTAGTATTTTAAGTTTTCTTGAGATATATTGGCTTCTACAACACAGAATACATCTATTGTTGATTCACTTAATACTTTGATTAGCTCAGTTTTCTTGGCTTGTGATATGCCTCCTGCATTCCACTGTAGGACTCTAATTTCTTTATTCGTGCTTCTTCTGGTCCCCGACCAGAGATCCGAGGGGGGGACAATTTTACCTCCAGAATTATTTACAGATAGAAGCGATACCATGATGTAATTGTATGGCTTATGTGTTCATTTTGCACCACCCAGAGGCATGTGTAGATTAAGGAGTTCTATGGACGCAAACAACTTTGCCTTGGATTTTTAAGAATAGTGATAGGACAGAGATTGAAAAGAACCCTAAGGCCTCGATCCACTCATTGTCGGTTTTTTCCACAAACACTTTGATGGTTCGCTGTTTAGATTTGGACGGGTACCTGAGAGGTTCGTCGTTTTTGGTGCGCACCTATTATTTGAGTATGGAGTGGTCAGAGGAAAACATGTTAAAACTTATTGATATTTATAGAAGCAAGCAATTATTGTGGGATCCTCAACATAAGGATATTTTTAAAAATCATTGAAAGGAGATGCCTGTTTTTTTTCAATGTTATGTGTTTTTTTTTTTTCGTGTGTGCTGTAATTGTATGAATAAATTAAAATTATTTAGAAAACATTATTTATTTAAGACGTTCATTTCATAATATTATGTATGAAGTATCACAAAACAATACAATATATAAACACATTTATTACTATTTATTTCTTCAAAGAGCAAGATTGCTCATGTTAAGGGGCAATATACAAAAAATAATGGCCATAAAACAATTAACAATAAAAACAAGAAAACAAATTCAGGCATAAGTTTAAGTAATACAAACTACTATAGATGCACAATATATATATATACACATATAAATACAATATTTAAACAGGATAATATTAATAATAATAAAATTAACTAAGAAAGCAATGAGAAATTTTTTTTTAATGCAATTATAAAAATGTTTAACATTCGTGAAATGTTGATACTCAATAGGTAAGTTATTGTAATGGTTGATTAATGCATAACGAATCCCTTTATACCTTTTTTTTTTTTTGAGAAACTAGTATCTTTGTGCAATAAAGTACCTCTAGTATAATAATCATGTACATCTTTATTAAAAATTAAGGCCATGTTATGGTGAGATAGATTCTTAATAATTTTAAACATATATATACAAATCATATATTTTTAAATTCCTTTAATGCTATAATATTTGAAAAAGTATAAATAAAGTTATAAGATGTAATAAGCGTGACCAGACATCCCGATTTTGGCGGGACAGTCCCGATTTTTAACAATTTGTCCCGCGGCATTTTAAAAAAAGTCCTATTTTTTGGGAAAGAATGCAAGGCAAGCGGGAGAACGGAAAGGGAATATACCGTTTTCGCCGCCCATGTAGCTATTTCACCAGGATATGAGTTTTATATTATTTTTGTTAATTTTGTAATGTTAAACTTTAATAATAACAAATCATTGTTGAGAACTGCTTATCAAAGTTAACATTGTTGATTCGACCACCATTGTTTGGTAAATAAAGTGCGGACAAAAAAAATTGCAATTGAGTGTTGAGACTTCGAAAGTTATTTTATGTGAAGTATAATTTAACAAATTCTTGTGAAAAAATTCATGACCTTTTAAACAACGACAGAAATCTACTTAAAAAAATCACTCAAATGAGAAATATGCCAAAGAATAAAATAATACTGGTACTATACATAATTTTGTAATGTATTACATTTGTAAATTATACTTATGTTGATATTATTTTTGCGTTCTTTAAAATTTTTGTTGCTCCATAGAGTATCTTTACATTTTATAATCAAATAAGACCAACATTTTTTCATATTTCATAATATTTTGGCGAAATGTTCATATTTTAGTAAACATTTAATATTCCTTCATATTCTTCAATTTTTTAAAATAAAATTTCAATAACTGATTAAAAACATGTTTGAAGTGATTGTAGAGACATGGTTGGTTACACCTGCTCTGCAAAATGTCTACTGAAGGTTTGTGGGTTTCCTATGGATCGCAGGAGGTTCGTTGAAATTAATCATTTCGACGAACATAACATGCGCCGTGTGCATGCGGCGCGCGCGCCGTTCATGTTCGCGGCACGCATATGTGTAGGTACCTTAAGAGTCTGTACAAGTATTTGTTTTAATTTTGTAGGAAGTAGGTTTTTAAAACTATTTAGGGAGTGAAGAATTGAGAACACTTTCTTGCGGGTATTATTCACCTGGATTTTCCAGTCTAGGTGTTGGTCCATGTAGATACCCAGATTTTTTACTACTGAGCTGTAGGGGATGTTTTTATCATTTTGGAGAATGGTAGGGGTATTTTCGTAATTTATAATGCTTTGGATTCGCCGATGTCCTATAATTATGCACTGTGTCTTGTCAGCATTTAGGTTAAGTCATTGTTTCCTCAACCATTGGGAAATTGAGTCTAGGTCACTATTTAATTTGTCTAGTGTTTCATGTACATTGTCAGGATGGGAGTGAATGTAAATTTGCAAATCGTCAGCGTATAGGTAAGTCTAGTGGATATATCGTTAATATAGATAGAGAACAGAAGTGGTCCTAACACTGAACCTTGTTGGACGCCACCCTTCAGTGATAGCCAGGATGAGGCTGGCGATCATGAAGTTAGGATCCAAGCCAGGTAACAGCATTTTCCGAAAGATTCAGAGTGCGTAATTTTGCTATTAATATAACAGGTTCACTGCTGTGGTCTCAAGGTAGTGTGTTGCCTTGTCACTCAGCGGGCCCGGGTTCGATCCCCGGTCGGGGCAGTTTTTCTAGGTGAGGTTTTTATCGGAGTTTTTCCTCACCTGTAAGACAAATGTCAGGAAAACTTTAAGGCCCAAACGGTCCCCGAAATCATATGGCCATCATCATCATCCTTATCATTATCATCATCATCCTTCACCGGTGTGGAAAGCAACGGGAAGCTACCACACCTACAATTCCCTAGTAAAGCTGCAAGCATAGCATGAAAAATGCTATGATTGCAGTGAAGGACCTGCCTTCAGGCAGAATTACTATGGATGGAATATAACAGTGTCAAAAGCTTTACTGAAATCCAAGAGTGGAAATATTGTCATGTGGCCACTGTCCATTGCTTCCCGTGCATCTTCTGTAACTTTAAGAAGTGCGATTGCCGTACTATGGCCTGTCCTAAAACTTGATTGGTGTGGGTCGAGTATGTTATGTGTGTTAAGGTAATCAGTTAATTGTCCGTGAACAATGCGCTCCAAGGCCTTAGATAGGACTGGGAGGATGCTGATTGGTCTAAAGTCGTATGGTGTTACAGGTAATTTAATTTTTGGGATTGGTCTGACAGCTTTTTTCCAGAGTTTGGGGTAAGTTGAAGTCATGATTGAGGCATTAAATATATGGGTTACAGTTGGGAGTATGACATGGAGTATTTTCTTCGAAAAGTCGATACTTATATTTTATTAAATTAATATTGGGAAGCTAAAGCTATTACTATGATAGAAATAAGTAAATTAATAAACACAAATTAAATTATTGTAAATTTTTCTCTTTACCATTGATTTACTTATATTTTCTTTATCTTGTGTCTTAGTTCTAATGCGGTCCAGGGATAGTTTAACGTCGATTGGCATAATATAGGAAAAGAAGAATTTTTCTCGGGAAGGGGTAGGTGTGGATAGGAGCTCATCTATAGTTTGTTGTTTGGTCGTAGTGTTTATGTCAAGTGTGGCGTACGAAGTGAAATGTTGGTTTAGATCGTCCAGTGATATGTTAATATTCTCTCCTTTAGGTGTTGGCTGCCATTGATCTAATACATTTCCACATATCACATGCATTTGTGTTTGGATCAATGAGACTATGAGCATACTGCAACTTAGCGTTCCTAATGTTTTGATTTGTTTTTGTTTCTTAATGTCTTATATTGTCTTAAGTTAGCGTCACTTTTGTCCTGTCTATATTTTCGAAAAGCAGCATCTCTCTCAGCCATCAGTAGTCGAATTTCGTGGGACATCCAGAGAGCTGGGGATTTAGTAATTCCTCTAGTCTTCAAGGAGGCATGTTTGTCATAAAGTTCTAATATATTGTCAGATTTAAGCAATTTTTCGTCAATTGTGCGTAGGGTCCAAATGTCATGCCATGACATCTCGATAGTGTCTGCAATTAGAGCTTGCTATATGCCGGGGGCAGATATTTGTCTGTAGTTTATAATTTTCTGTGAATTTGTCGTGGCTATGATGTCTATTAATGTATCAGTCATTGATGTGTGATGGGTTGGTTGTAAAGGCAAGACATGCATATTGCATGCGTGAAATAATGCTAGTAGTTCTGATGATGATGAGGAAGAAAGTAAGTTAGAGTTAAAGTCGCCCATTACTATAACATGCTGATAATGTGGCAGTAAACTTAATAAAGGTGTTTCTATGTCACTAAGATACTCTACTTTTGGAGGTTAAGTTCGATTTGATATACATCGCAACTCCCCCACCTCTTTTTCCTAGTCTATCATTGCGACAGAGGATATACCTGTCAAATCAACAAGTGAGGAGTGATGTTGGAAAAGTTAAGCTAGGACTCAGATATTAAGATCGCTTGCAGAGAGATCTCTGAAAATAAATGTCGAATTTCATGAATGTGAGACAGAATGCTTTGAGCGTTAATGTGGGCAATTTTAAGAGTAGTTGAATGAGGAGAAAAACGTTCATTTTGCAGGTAGGCAGTGGTGGGGTGAGAAGAATGTGAGCATTCATTGGCATTGTCATTTGGTGAAAGGGTAGGAACTTGTCTGGGGGATGGTCCTGTTGAAAGTAGGTCAGAGACTGCAAATATTTGATTAAAACTTGGAAGATTAGTCGTACCAACTTTTGCAAATAATGAAAATTTTAACTGAATTAACATACTATTAGGAGCAGAGAAAAATAAATATTAGTAATAATAAAATCAGTTTGGACTATTCTAAGCAAATAAACTAAATGTTAACCTAATTAGCCTAGAGAAATTGCTATAGCTCAATTATTAATTTAAGAATATTTAATTAATGTTGGGAAGTAAACATTATGAGGTATAATCATTAAAATTCATCGGAGAACATATTGTTTAAACAACTCACCTCGTAGGATTCATGCTTCCATGATATCGCGATTTCAAACATAGTCATGTTCATCATCAGCCATAACTCCGACTGACGAAATTCTTCGGCCGTCAACTATTCTATTGTCGCCATCTTCAGTGCTGCCATCTATTTCGAAGTTCATAAATTCAACCATAGATGGCAGCACTGAAGATGGCGACAATAAAATAGTTGACGGCCGAAGAATTTCGTCAGTCGGAGTTATGGCTGACGATGAACATGACTATGTTTGAAATCGCGATATCATGGAAGCATGAATCCTATGAGGTGAGTTGTTTAAACAATATGTTCTCCGATGAATTTTAATAATTTAAGAATTATTGAAAAAAATTGATATATATATATATATATATATATATTAAAAAACATCTCTTCTTCCTTCCAAGTATTAGGCCAAGGCCTGTTACGATCCTATAGAAAATTTTCCATCCAGCATTTCATAGGACGGCCCAGTGATCTTCGTCCTCTTGGTATATAATTATAAACAGCTTAAACATACCCTATAATATGCTAAAGGCTTAAATTAACATAGGTCAGTAGCACTGGTGATACGCTTTTTTGATTCACCAACTTTAGCGAATATAACACCGTCCAATGTCCAGATATTGTGTACGCCAAACTTATCAATAGTGTCTTTCAATAATTGGTGGAGCATTCTTGTTAAATCTTCTCGGATTGTTATGCCCGATCCCTTAAGATGTTTCTTTATTTACGAACATCTCTCTCTAATATGAAAGGTAAAAAAAAAATTTAATTTTCCTGTTAACATATTTTTGGGATAGTTTATATCAAATTAACGGTTGTAGTATGAATATTATTTTTATACTGGAAGAGTATGATAACATTGGTGATTTTTCATGTATATAAACTGTGATTTTAATCGTATTTTTAAAGTGAAACATACAATTTTTATGCCAGTACAATTTCAAATAGTTGACTAATAATAATCGGCTAAAATGCAATACTCGCAGATATATTTTTATCGTGATACGAACAGTGGTGTTTAATAACCTTGTTGCATTACTGTGTGGTTGGAATCTAGGAACTGCAAAATAATGTCTGAAAGTTAGGCAATTAACTGCTCTTTTTTTTATTTAACTTTTATAGGAATTAATCACTATGAGGTTTAATTTATGGTGAAATTAAATGTTTCTTACCTCTCCTCACATAAATTTTCTAAGTTGATCGCGATTTCGAGACTATAACTGTCTCATCCTCGGAACTTTGTTGGCGATTGGTGTTATGTCAATCGGAAGAAACTCTTCTTCTTCCCTCTGTTGGTGGACCGATGAACCTCTGGATCAGGTCAAAATTTGCAGGAATTTCGAAGTTCATAAGTTTTCCTTTGTTTTTCTGAATGTGGATCTTTTCCCAAACCGTGAGTTCCTTTTGTTTGTCTATTTGTTTAATTAGACTGGCTTTCGCTTCAATTAAATGTTTTTCGGACCAAGCATGAGCAGCTACTGCTGACTTTTCCACTTCTCCATTTTTGATGTTTCTAAGATGTTCTTTCACACTTGTTTTCAAATTTTTTTTCGTTTTTCCAATATAAATTTTGTTACAATCCCTGCATTTGATCTGATAAATTCCTGATTTGTTTTCATTTTCAATTTTTTTATTTTCATTTTCAATTTTTTCATTTTTATTGGTTTTAATTATCCTATTAAGGCTGTATTCATTCTTTGGTGCTAATCTTATATTAAACTTTTTGAATTTTTTTTTAAATTTATAGTGTTTCAAAAAGTTTAATATAAGATTAGCACCAAAGAATGAATACAGCCTTAATAGGATAATTAAAACCAATAAAAATGAAAACAAATCAGGAATTTATCAGATCAAATGCAGGGATTATGACAAAATTTATATTGGAAAAACGAAAAGAAATTTGAAAACAAGGGTGAAAGAACATCTTAGAAACATCAAAAATGGAGAAGTGGAAAAGTCAGCAGTAGCTGCTCTTGTTTGGTCCGAAAAAACATTTAATCGAATCAAAAGCCAGTCTAATTAAACAAATAGACAAACAAAAGGAACTCACGGTTTGGGAAAAGATCCACATTCAGAAAAACGAAGGAAAACTTATGAATTTCAAAATTCCTGCAAATTTTGACCTGATCCAGAGGTTCATTGGTCCACCAACAGAGGGAAGAAGAAGAGTTTCTTCCGATCGACATAACACCAGTCACCAACAAAGTTCTGAGGATGAGACAGTTATAGTCTCGAAATTGCGATCAACTTAGAAAATTTATATGAGGAGAGGTAAGAAACATTTAATTTCACCATTAATTAACTGCTCCTTTGTTCTGAGTGATAAATGACGTAGTTACGTATTTGTGCATATTCTATATTTTATCATTTTGATGTTTTTCCATTGTATTCAATAATGTTATGAAATCATTCATAATTGAAAATACATAAAATGAAATCATATGTGAATTTTAGTTTTAATCAGTAATTGTTTTTAATTTTTAATAAGTGTAGATAATATTATAATACATTTACAAAATTAAGTCAGTATTTCAGAAATATCTAGTCCACACAGAAATATATTTTTATTCCACATTTGTTTATTTTTTATTATTTCATTGTATATTTTAAAGTTTGGTTACTCTATTACAAATGATAGAAATATTTTTATTAGGTGAATATTCTTTATGCTTTCTGTGATAACTGAAGTATGTGCACTCTCTAATGTTTTGTCGTTGCTTCCTTACCTTATATCTTAAAATCTTTCTTTACTATGTTTCTCTTTTTAGTATTTGATAGTTTGTAATTTTATTTTTGTTTCAATGGTTAGTACTTGATATTAGCTTTCTGTTGGTCTATGTGAAGGAATAAACTATAAATCTAATTTTAGAAATTTGTTATGTTGAAGTTGATATGTCAAATAACTGACATTCATTGTTTATCCTGTAATTTTGTAATTAACATATATATCGGTCCATTTAAAATTACTTTACATTATGGAATAAGCTTTGTGAATTTCCAATGAAATCATCATGATACAAGATATTACTTTAATTTCCTTGTGTGATGACTTTCTTCTCCAGGAAAACAGTACCTTCCCTATTATGACCTTATAGAAGATTTCAGGGCTATTGGTCATGGTCTTGAGGCTTCCTGACATTTTGCCAGAGACTGCATCTGGCATCCTTAAGGATTGGCTAGACAAGGATGCCAGATGCAGTCTGGCAAAATGTCGGGAAACTTCAAGCCGCAAGACCATGACCAGAAATCTTCTACAAGGTCATAATACGAACTTTAGTTGTGAAAGCCTAAGTTAATATATTAGTATCCTCCCTATTTGGCAATGTAAATCAGTTCAAGTACTTAATTCCCAATGAAGTTATAAATAAGTAAGAGCTCTGTATTTATTAATAGGTTTTCATTTTTTTGCAATGTAGTCAGATGCTGAAGCTTATGAGACTTATCTAAGGCTGTTAGGAATATATTTATTAATATAATCACAAAATTGTTAGGAAGTAACTCTACTGGGTGTTTTATCAAAGAACTTGAACCATATTAATTCATATCTTGTCTCTTTTTTTTTTTCTTATTCTCTCATCTGGGTCATGTTTTGGAGGACACTTTCTTAATTTTCAGCCAAAAACTTAACAAACAAAACATAAAAAGTAGATGGAGATGAAAGTCAGGAATTTACCAGATAAAATGTGGGGAATGTAAAAAAATCTACATTGGAAAAACTAATATAAATCTAAACACCTGAGTGAAAGCATGTCTTAGAAATGTAAAATAGGAAAAATAAAAAGTTACTTATGTGTGGACAGAAAATTGTAGAATTGAGGAGAAACCAAAATTGCTAAAACAACTGGAAAGATCAAAAGAACTCAGTTTAAGAATTCTGCATCCAGAAAAATAGAGACAAGGTAACGAATTTTGAAGTTCCTGGGGGGAAAGTTTTGCCCAAATTCCAAGAGAGAATAATCAAGGCTTAGGTCATCTAAGCAATTTTTTTTTTTCTGAAAATTAAGGGACACTATATTTTCATGTTTAAAACAAGAGGTGAGGTATAAATAATTGATTCAGTTACTTTGGTTTATTATTGTTTTTGTTCCGAATTAACACACTTTCAAATGGACTTAGGTTCAAATATGGTCATGGTATAGTCTCTAAAATCTAAATGGCATCACAGTTTTTACTCTGATAATCATTATTAAGATATGTAGGTAGGAAATAACACTATGATGTTTATTTTAATTTATGTTGTTCTTTTTGACTCACCTCATACTTCTTAACTCCCCCGCAAATTCGAGTTTCGTCACTGCATTTGTCACGTTCTCAATGCTGTATAAGTTCACAACTGACGTCTAATGGCCTCCTCTCCTGCAGACTGACCTCCGCGCCATCTGATGGCTGACCGACAAACTTCCAAAACAATCTCCTCTCCTTTTCACCGGGTATTTCAAAATTCATAGTTATGTTTTTATTCTTGCATATGTAAATTTTTTCCCAAATTGTGAGTTCCTTTTGTTTTTCCAAAACAAAATGACTTAAACAATTGGAAAAACCAAAGGAACTCACAATTTGGAGAAAAAATTACATATGCAAGAATAAAAACATAACTATGAATTTTGAAATACCTGGTGAAAAGGATAGGGGATTGATTTGGAAGTTTGTCAGTCAGCCATCAGATGGCGCAGAGGTCAGTCTGCAGGAGAGGAGGGCCGTTGGACGTCAGTTGTGAAAGTGATACAGCATTGAGAATGTCACAAATGCAGTGACGAAACTCGAGTCTGCGAGGGAGTTAAGAAGTATGAGGTGAGTAAAAAACTCAACATAAATTAAAATCTAATGATTATGTTTTAACTGTTCAAAAGTTATTATTCCATTATATGTTGTAAAAATAAATTTTAATTAACCATGACAAAAAAAGATAGTGTCCTTAAATAAGCTTGTCATTAGTTCAAGTTTTTAATATTTTTATCCTTTCTGTAGCATTAAAATGTAGTTTTCTCAAACTCTTAATTTTATACTTCTATCATATCCAGTCTCTAAGAATAACTTTTTCCCTTGGATCTCTCAAATAAAATTATTTCTGGATTCTCCCATATGTTAATTTTTGAATTTGTATGAACCATCTCAGTTTTATATCCGTATCGTTAATCTGTGCTCACTCTCAAATGATCTATTAATATGATTTATATATTTTCCCCAATTACTCTTTCCATATTTATTGAAATTTCCTAAAGAAAGAAACCTAATTTAAAAGTATTCATAATTACCTAAAATTAACTAGAACATAATTTATTTTAGAAAGAAATATTACAGGATTAACGTGATGGGCAGTTTACTTTGACACAATTGTATACATATTCCATTAAATCTTTAATTATAGTTGAGAACGGTGTTAAGATACAGTGCATGTTAAATAATTACATTGTAATAATGGTGTAACATTATTTGAACTACATTTTATTATTTAAATTGCATGGTGATAATGAAATATTTTATTTTTCAGTGAACTGAACTATTAGTATACCAGTACCTATAAAAATATTAGTGTTCTGAAAACCTAACTTGTGGCATACATTGAAAAATTAGTTATAAATGATGGGCATTGAATATCAAGTAATAATTTCTTAAAAATACATAAGCCATATTCTGGATCAAAGGCAGAAATCTTCACTAGGTCTCTTTAGAGAAAGAGAAAAGTTACATAAACCAATGTAATGATCGCCATTGCCTTTTCAGAAATTTTAAATATTTTTATACTGCCATTATCCTAACAATCAAATTTCCAGAGAAGGTAATGACGTTTGTTACACTGGTTTATATCACTTTTCTCTCTCTCTAAGTAGATTATACCTAATGAGATAGTTTGATACTTTGGCATATTGTGCTGTATTTCATTTTATATTTGAATGAACATCTTAATCACTGAGTGATCCGGTATCTTAGGCTGATATTATTCATATTAGCAATCATACTCAAGTTTCAGGAACGTGTAGATAAAAAATGAATAAATAGAGGCAATTTTACAAAGTTGGGTATGTGTGTGTGTGTATCTTTGTTGCTTTACTACCTAAGTTGGGTATTAAAAATCATTGCCAGGACTAAATATAACATATCATTGCTGTGAACAATTCATGCTAATAGATCCAAAATTATGTTACATAATACAATTTTGAGTTTATCCATTTTAAATTTCTTCACTGGCATTCATTAATATTAGAGAGGCTTACAATTAAAGCAAAAATATTTTCCTGAACACTGGATATTAATTTTTGCCTCAAATAATATACATGAAATACCAAATATTTAAAATTGTAAAAAATAACTTCATAAGTATATCCCTTTATATGGTAGGTAGTATTTTATTTAATAATGTTCTTGTAACAGTGATGGTCATTAGGTCGTAATTCAAAGCTGTACTAATTCCGAGCTAAGTTCCAGTTGTACTTTAAACAAAACAGATATATGATTGCATTTTCATTGGTCGAATAATGGTTTTAAATCTGAGCTGTAAGAAAATGTAGTTCACTCTCTAACATAAGTTGTATGGGAGAATCTTAAAATATGTAATTATAATTTATAAATTGAGTCAGATAAATGTTTTTTATCTCACTTCATAAAGTTCATTATTTTCATGGTACTGGTTTCAAAGGCCTTTGTCTCCATCATGAGCCAAAACTCCGACTGTTGAAATTCTACTGTTACCATTGACACCAGATGGCAGTTTGGAAGATGATTTGTAATGTTAGAATTTCAACAGTCGGGAATTTTTTTGCTGATAATGGAAGCGAAGGCCTTGAAATCGATACTGTGAAAATTTCTTGCTTTTATGAGGTGAGATGAAAAAACATTTTATCTGACTCAATTTATATGTAGTAAATTACCTCTGTTACTTCCCACATTAATTTTGATTAATTTATATAAATATATAGATTAAATAAGCATTTCATTGTTTTATTCTTATGCATGCGCAATGTAGAATATATTGGGATTCCAAGTGTTTCAAAATGGCCACTTGTGTAGAATTACTATAACATTGGAAGGAAGGCTGTGAAAAGGAATGAGGAATAAATTATTTTGAATGTTTTCAAATAAATTAGTGAAAAACATCCTAACCATTAAGAATGTGGTAAAAATAACAGCAGAATTTATAGGTGTCAGCATTGAGCAATTCTGCTCGTAATGAGATTATAAATAAAGGATATCTATTGACTCCAGGGAAAGAGGTCAAATTCTGATAATTTGTATGACACCATTGTAAACTCCCTCATCACCATTCCAGAGAAACCAGCAGTGAAGAAACTAAGAACAGGAATCCACTTTTATCTGATTGTTATTGTATAGGCCCGTATATAATTTTTTTGTCATAAATAAATGAAATGGAGGACGTTCTAATTATTGGTATCATCTTATTTTGATTTCAGTCTTATTTCCTGTAAAATGCGATGTTGCCTTAGAACAATGTTCCTATCGTTGACAGTTCCGTACACAATTCAGTCATATGGTGGGTAAAAGTAGTTTCACAGTTCCTCCAATAGATGGAGTTGGCAGTAATTCCTTAAACACGTTTGTTTACAGTACAATTGGAACATAGCTGGGGATTAGTATAGTTATGAAATGGCTGAAAATTTTTTGCTCAGGTGCATGTTATCCCTTTGTATGTATATCTGTGAATGTAAACATTTTAGAATTTGAATTGAACAGTTAGGTTAGACTTGAAAGTTATAAGTTTTGATTACCATGATCAGCACAATTTGCTTTTATTTTTTTTTTATGTTAGTGTGCCACAGATTATCAGTTCAGAACACTAAGTCATACATAATATTGATTGTGATCAAGTTGCCATAATTTTATTTAAATAATAATTTATGTGAGTTGGTCTTTATAAAGAAAAATCCAACAATAATTAAAAATGAATTTGTGTGACTGGCATTGATATAAAATTTATATGCAACCTTGTTTTAAGAGTTGGCATGTTTGAACCATCTGAAGTGGTTACATTTCAATATTGTATGTGTGATTGTAAGTATAAACATTAAATCTTATTTGTGAAAATGCACTTTTTTCTTCCACTCTTAATTGGAAGTTAATTTATAATGTGTTTTTCAATACACTTGAGTATGATAATGTAGTAAAATCTTAACATTTAATTTTTATGTAAGATCTTATTTGATAATTCTGTTGCATTTATTTAAGACAAATGACAGTCTTTTCCAATTCTGTGGGAAGGGAATCTTAGATTTCTGTTATGGATTTAGATTCAAACCTTTTTTCAGATCTGTTAAACTTTAAATTAAGTCAGATACATATTTGTACTTCCTTTCAATGTATGTAATATTTTATTTTACTGATAAACTATAATCATTAAATATTGACATCTGTTCACAAAATTTGCAAAGATGGGACGGGTTTTGGTTAAATTTGAGATTTTATATATGTGTGTTCATAGAAATGATTTTCAGATATAGATAAGGAGTGATTTAAATTAAATAGATATCAAGATATTTAAATAAAGATGTTTTATTCTTTTTATCTTTTTTCTTTTTGTGGGATTTAGAGCCCCCCCCAATAAGAAACTTAGATGCTAATGTAGGTTTCGTGGTAGATAGGGATCATTAATAAGAATCAAATGAATGATGAATTCTTCTTACCTCATACATCTATGTTTTTTTAACACACAACTGCAGTATCAGGAAATACATCATTCCCATCTTCAGCTCTTTTCACAACTGTCAATTTTTTATTATGCCAGTAATTTTCTAAACTGTCTTCTGGTGTACTTTTGTAGAAGTAATTTTCTAAACTGCCATCTGGTATACTTTTGAAGAAGTACAAAGTTCTTCAAAAGTACACCAGATGGCAGTTTAGAAAATTACCGGCATAATAAAAAATTGAGTCATGAAAACTGCTGAAGATGGGAATGATGTATTTCCCAATACTGCAGTTCTGTGTTTAAAAAAATATAGATGTATGAGGTAAGAAGAATTCACGATTCATTTGATTCTTATTAAGAAAACCTTATAATGTAAAAATTCCCAAATTTATTATATTAAGGGATCCCAGACATTACACAGTGGAAGGTTTCTCAGGATCCGTGGTTAGCAGTATGCCAGGATCACTGCTGAAAACAGCACAAGACAAGGGCACACACCCAGGCCCAAAGTTAAAATTTTAAATCCCTAACTCCGCTGTAATCAAACTCAGGCCAACCGAATCATAATATGATAAATATGAATTTATCTTGGCAACAGAATGTTTTTGGGGTTTACATTTTAGCTATCTTTTATTTATATTTAATTTTAAAATATTTAAAGTCTTTAGCCCGTATGTTTTCTCTCTTAGAATGAAATTATTATTTGGATCTTTGATTCTTCTAATATTTATTCATAACTTCTTGTACTGTTTAATACTGTAGTTAAAATTATTTTTAAAATTAAAATCTTATTTTTATGTATGTTATGTCATAGAAATGGCAACATGGTCCAGTATAAAATTATAAATATTGATATATTATGTAATTTTAATGTATACAGTGTCTTTGAGAAATCTAAAAGAAAAATCTTAAATGACTTGTCATACCAAATAAAATATTTCAGAGAATCTGGGAGCTTCAAATCGAAGTATATATATTGGAGTAGTTTCTATGTAAACTTTTTTTTTTAATATAAAGACAGTTAGTTGTACATTTACTGCGTTAAAAAAATATATGTGTACTCAATATGATTTGGATTCATGTAGAGAATTTACCTTTTAAAAATCATTTTATATTTCATTGACATCTAACATCCTAAATTTTACATAAATTCACATATATAAATTCTGTTTTAATTATATTATTTTTGGTCTGGACATCTTACCTCAATATTAATGTTGATTTGTTCTTGAACATGTTTCAAAACAATTCTCTGTTTTATCTTCAACTTTCCCAGACAGAGAATTGTTTTGAAACATGTTCAAGAACAAATCAACATTAATATTGAGGTAAGATGTCCAGACCAAAAATAATATAATTAAAATAACCTCAAAATATAACTTCCTAAAATTAAACATCTGTTTTAATTATTAATTTTTCTGATAATATTTAACTTAATCCTCTCATTTATCTTGTTTGAAAATATTGCAATCTTTAATGAAAAAATCATATATTAATATAATATTAAAATAATCATCTCACCTCATATCTTGTCTTCTTTTTATATATTGATATGCAGTATTCATATCTATCTTACAAGGTAGACTATTGGATCAGAATAAATAACCTGTGGGCATAGTATGAGAATTTTTTCTCACACCTATGTCCAGTCTACTTCTTGAGATAATTCACCTGGACTATAAGAGTAGCCTCTCTATCTTATCTCAAGTAAAAAATTAAATAGTATTAATATTTGCATCTATATGTTATTGAAGAATCAAGTTTACTGTAATTTCCTTGATCTTAAAGCTTTTTACCAGTCTTAATTAAGAACCATTTAAAAAGTGAAAATGTTTACTTTCTTTTGTGTATGGTACATTTTAAGATTTGAAATTCCATATAAATTAATTATTCATTTTTTAACAAATTTTATTCTATGAATGAATGAATAATTTCTTATCTTACCTCATAGTTTATTTGTTTTCGTAAACGTGGGAACTGCAGTTTTCAGAGGAACATCCCTCCATTTTCAACCGATATTATGACTCAAACATAGTGAAGTCATTTATATTGAGTCATAATATTGGTTTAAAATGGGAGGGAATCCTCTTGAAAACTGCAGTTCTTGTGTTTAAGAAAACATAAACTATGGGATAAGATAAGAAATTATTCATTCATTCATTCATTGAATTAAGAACCTCATAATGTTATTTCCCCTATTTAACTATGAAATTTTATTCAGTTGTTTTCCTATGGCTTGCAGTTGGATTCTTTAACCCCTTTTACTTCTTGCCTCACAGTTAAAGTCCACTTAGATTGTTTGATTGTTGAAGGGTTCTGGACAGTTTTGTACAAAGTCGAGTTCACTATGTTTCTACAGTATTAAGATTAATTAATTTTATTCTTTTCACATGCTTTTTCTAGTTAAAATTTCATATTTTAAAACCACATATTAATCAATTTTTTTAATTGAATAATGTACTTTAATTCATTTTTTATTAAACAAAAAACAGTCCTCTGACATTTCTGAACTATAATGTGTGTTAAGTAAAGCAAATTTTTAATATATTTTAAAATAAAATTTGAACTCCCAGTGTTCCTTGAATTTGGTATCATAATTAAATGTAAATAGTTTTGGTTATACGTACAAATTGTACCTCATTTTGATATGGCAACTGGATGTAATTTTGCTTTAAAATATTCATAGCATTACATTTCCTTAAAATGAATTCCAAAATATATACATGGAAGTTCATATTGTAATAAGATATGTTTAAAGTTGCACAATAATCTTAGTAAGAATTTGTTTTTATTATAATATGCTAATTGTGTTTGTTAAAAGCATAATACAACATGAACATGTGTAAGATGATAGAACACAAATGTTGAAAGATGGACAGAGTTTTACAAATGATTCTGTGCATATCTAAAATGTGATTCTGTAATTATTGAAAAATGTATTTGTTGCACAAACTTTAATCAGGGTGCAAGATATGGTATTATTATGAAGTTAAATTTAAGATCATCAAATCTATGAAATATTATTATCCTTTAATTCCATGGCTTTATAAGAATCATTAACCATAATAACAATCATTAACACTACAAATAAAGAGTTCACATCACAAACGGTATATAGGGCAATTCAAAGTTAAAATTGGGAAACACATTATGAGGTTCTTAATTAATAAATTAATGAGTCATTTTAACATCTTACCTCATATTTCATGTTTTTCAAACACGGTAACTATAGTTTTCAAATGAATGACAAGATCATTTGAAAACTATAGTTACCGTGTTTGAAAAACATGAAATATGAGGTAAGATGTTAAAATGACTCATTAATTTATTAATATAGGGCAATATTGCTTCATTGTATGTAACTTCAAATTTTTTTGTCCAATGCCATCAGGTTATCATTATTACATTTCCGACTTTCTCTCATGGCATTGGTAGAATTGTAACCCACTTCTGAGGTTGGGGTGCTTAAAAAGCAGAGTTACATTACCCGAATTATATATTAGATGATAAATGAATGAAGCATCAGAGAGTCCTTAAATCTAAACTTAATGTAAATCCAGACCATAGGCAACCACAGGAATAATTCCCTTTAAGGAAAAATTCCTATTGTCTGACCGGGAATCTAATCTGGTACCTCATGAACTATAGTCAGAGACTGGTTATTTAACTTCAATTTAAGATTATGTAACTATAGCAAATTCCTTAAATATAAAAATGGTTTTCTACTCCTATACTGAAATATTTTTTATGAAGATTTTCATTTTTATAAATATAGTTCATTTTAGAGTTAGAAACTACATATAACAATCACACTCTTGACCAGCCTGATGGGCTAGTGGTCAGCATTCCTGACTACAGTTCATGAGGTCCCGGCTTCGTTTCCTGGTCAAGCCATAGGATTTTTTCCTTAAAGGGAATTATTCCTGTGGTTGCCCATGGTCTGGAATTTAGGTTAAGAACTCTCCTGGCATTTCATTATCATTTATCACCCATCATATCATCGGGGTACCGTAACTCCACCTTTCAGGTGCCCCAACCTAAGAAATGTATTACAATTCTGCCAATGCTAGGAGAGAATGCCAGAAATGTCATAAAAGACAACCTGGTGGCATTAGACAAAAAAAAACAATCACACTCTTTTGTTTTACATTGTTTCAAATACCATTGTTTTGTTTCCCATTATGTAAAATCATATTCATAACTTTACATAATCAATATAAAAAAGAATCCAATGTATATTTAATATATTTTATTTTTTTATTTTTTATTTTTATTTATTTATTTTTTTTTTTTTTTGCCTGCTGCTCATAGAAAACTTATTGTTTATGATGACTTTTGACACACTCATAAGGATCTCTGATAAAACTTACAAGACATTTGACTCAGTAACTATTGGTGTGTGGTGGTTGCATAAATAACCATTTATTTACAATTGCAGAATTGAATATTATATGAACCAAATGTGTGTGTATGTGTACATATACAGAGTGAGTTGTTGAAACATCAGTGATGTGCTAAGCAGGCAGCAGGTAGACTTTAATCAAAATTACAGTGGGAGAAAACACTATGAGGTATTTACATTAATGAATGAGTAGGAGAAAATGCTTTAACATCTCACCTCATAAACTCTATGAGGTGAGATGTTAAAGCATTTTCTCCAACTTTTTGATCAAAGCAGGTAGACTCCTGTTATTACAGTAAACTTCTCTTGAAACTTCCTGGCGGTGGAAGATGCACAAATTACCATGTGAAACTGCACATAAGTTCTCACCATAAGACTACAAATGCCAACTCTAAACCAAAATAAGCAAAATATACACTTGCCTGACTACATAAACAGCTGAAAGTGCTCCCATGCCATTTTTTTTCTGTTAGAATTTTAGTTGTTTCCTTTCATATTTTGTCTAATAACTTTTTTCACTAAATAATGAATAGTTCTTTAAGGTACATCACTATGAGGGAACATAATTCAAAACTTACTACATACTTTTCTAAATGAGTTTGTTTTATGTAGCAATCATAAATAAAAATACATTTATATAGAAATTAATGTGTCCAGATGAGCCATCTATAGACAATGGTTAACATAATTAGAAAGAAAATATGCGCCTGAGACAGGATTTGAACTAAAGATCTCCAGTTTTATGCTTGCTCCAGGAGGTGTGCCTAAGTAGCTTAATGGTAGAGTGTCAGTGCATAAAGCTGGGCATCTTGGGTTCAAGTCCCAACTCAGGTATATATTTTTTTTCTCAAGTTATGTTAAAAGTAAATTTCTTAAGATGAATCTCATATTATTTCCTTTAAGAAAAACAATGATTAGTTAATAACCACTAGTTCACAAATAAACAGCAGTTATTTTAGTAATTAGCAAGCTGCAGAGCTACCACAACACTAGCTACCTAGATCACAAGGAAACTTTACTGAATTACCGTTATCTTGCATGCCACCTAGTAGCTTACTTAGCACTCCATTGATGTTAAATTCACTCTATATATATGTATGTGCGTGTGCATTTAATTTCAGCATTTGTATTTCTTACACCTTTGCATGTCCATAATATCATCAGGAATTGTAATTTGATTAAAATGTTAAGTTTATCTAAGTAGATAGCTGTAGATTTAGTTTAAAACTTGTCATTATAATTAAGTTAATTTGGAATTTATTTGATGGAAAAGTATGTATGTATTTGAAGTGTTAAATTAACAGTTGTTAATCAGACATGCAGATTTCTGAAATAGTTGACTTTAAGAACAAAATGGAATAATGTAAATAACATTTTTCCATTTTGATCTAGTGCCTTATATATTCAGATTTTATGCATGCTGATAGTTTTATAAATTCATTTGTATACTTATGAATGTGATGGCCACATTTTTAGTTCATGATTTGTAATATAATTTGCAAACAGATGGTTCTTAGTCCTTTTTAGAGTTGTATTAAATAATTTAACTAGTAGTTAATTTGTTATGAGGATGATTTTTTTAATATTAAAAAGTTTTTATACTAATTTAAGTAAGTTCTAATCGGTTAAAGAAACTTAAATGTAAACTTTACAAATCATAAAAAAATTGTGGATTCTGCATATTGACTTCAGCAATATAGACTTTAAAAAGGCATATGATTAAATTAAGAGGGCGAAGTTAAATAGTACTCTGCTGAATTCCTAAAAAGTTGACTTATTCCAATATGTCTAAATTACACTAAAAATAGGGTGTGGGTAAGCAATTTTCAAATAGTTTTGAAATTCACAATGTTAACAGGGAGATACACTATCCTTTACAGTTCAGTTTTATACCAGGACATGCCATTAAATCTTTAGGGGATAAAAAAAGGGCTAGAACTCAATGGTATTAATAAGCTTTTGGTATATGCTGACAATGTAATATTAATAGGCGATAGCCAGGAGACATTAAGAGTCAACATGCACATTTTGTTGAGTAACATTAAGAAATTGGGGCTAGAAGTGAATATCAATAAAACTAAATGTTTTGTAATCATAGAAATTCATTATATGATGTAAATGGATAGTTAACAAAAATGAGGGAAATTTTGAAGAAGTGAGCAAATCGAAATATCTAGGAACAATAATTACAGAAATGAGATTACAAAGAAATCAAACATAGACTGAATTCTGTAAATACATGCTACTATACTTACTACTAAAAGCTTACCTTTCACATCCATAAAAAGAATAGTTAAAAACAAATATAAAATCAAACAAAACCAAGACCTATGTAATAAAGCCAAAGACAAAAAATGGAATATTTTAGTAAAGAAGCCAGATATTATTCCAGAATTTCCACGTAAAACTACAGTAGCAACATTTAGACTGCTTACAGAACATGACTATTTAGCCAAACATTTATATAAAATAGGAATCTACACGAATCCAAATTGTCCTCTATGCAATAAAGACGAAGAAATGAATGAAGAACACCTACAAACCTGTGAAGTATTACCTGTTGGATCCACAATAGAGAAATATTGGAGAGCAAGAACGCTAATGGCTTCGGTGCCAAGGCCCAGCATTTGAAAACAACAACAACAACATACATTACAGGGACTCTTATTATCTCAACTCATTTTTAAATATATATATATATATATAACATATGAATGCAAAACATGGGAGGGGGAAGATAAGATTACAAATATTTGAGAATAAATTTCTTAGGCATTTTTTTTTTTTGGACCAAAGAGAAATGAACAGACAGGCAAATGAAGAAGACTATATAACAGTGAGCTACAAGATTTTTATAGTAGGATGGTATAAGAACAATTAAGTCTCGTAGACTACAATGGACAGGACATATGGCATGAATGGAGAATAAAAACTCTTGTAAGAAAACCAGAGTGAAAAATGCCCAGTGATAGGCCAAGAATGAGGTGGGAGAATAGCATTAACTAATTTTTAAAAAGTTAAATTATTCAGGGAATGATTGGAAAACATTAACACAGAACAAAGGTGTATGGAGAATTTATGTCAGTGCTGATATGGATTCTGTATTTGATAGTGCAAGTCAGTTAAACTTCATTAATATTGTAAACTTTTTTGCATATTTGAAAGAGAAAATTTTCTCAGGCCGGGACAAATTTCTGCATGTCCAGTGCTATGTTCTGATGTAATTCAGATATCAACCCAAGTTGAATGGCATAAGGACAAAGTAGTAGACTATGTTGTCATAAATAATTTGGCTATGACCTCAATTCTTTGTTGATTGTGTGCAGTTTTTAAAATCAAGTAACAGTGAAGGAAAAGTTCCTCTACTGAGCAACATTTCTAATATCACAGTAAAAATGTAGAATATGTAAATTAATAAATGTATATTTATATGGAACTTTTTTACCATTATATGCAGTTGAATTTAATTTCACACACAAAAATTATACTTTAGAATGATACATTTATTTAAATATATAAGATTAGAATTGTATAATAGAACTGGATTTACAAATGGAGTTTATGTAAAGTAGTACAAACATAAATGATAGAAAAATATGAAATGTAATAGATATTACAAAATATTGTGTCTTTGCCATAATTTTTATTAAATATGGTTTTAGTATAAAACTTTTCAGTGACAATGGTTCATGTTTCAGAATTACTGTAAGATGAAATTAAATGTTTCTTACCTCTCCACTCATGAATTTTCTAAGTTGATCGCGATTTCGAGACTATAACAGTTATAGTCTCAAAATCGCGATCAACTTAGAAAATTTATATGAGCAGAGGTAAGAAACATTTAATTTCACCATAAATTAAACCTCATAGTGATTAATTCCTATAAAAGTTAAATTACTGTAAGATGTTTGCTTATAATATTACATCAATTTAGCTAAATTGTGGTCATCAAATCTGTAATTTCAAATATTTTGAGAATTGTATATGTATGTTAATATTAAGTGATGACCTATAATGTCATAAACTGGAAACCTCAGGAATCATCTAAAGAAGAAATTAATAAATACTAGTAACAGCTGAAGTGAAGGGGAAAAAAATAGTGTGATATGTGAAGAAGATCCATTGGGAAATTTGAATATAAGACATATTAAACATATAAAAGTATTATATTAAATTATAAATATTAATTTTCTAGTAATAAAATATGAAAGTTTCTTTCTTTAAAGATTTCAATATTTTCAAAACAATATAATTTGAGTCACATAATTACTTCTATTATAAAGTATTAATATAATTGATATTTATTATTTGGAATAATCCCTAATGTATTTAAAATTATAATTTTTCAATCTCCATGGTACAAAAGACCTAGAATGCCAGCTGCTGGTCCTGATATCGAAATGATTTAATCGGGGAGATGGATGATATCCAGCCAGTATATGGGTGACATGTGATCAGCACATCTGGTCTCCCTGCCATTTTAGCTGGTTTTCTCAACCTGGAGCTGCTATTTATTGTAGCTACCCAAATTCCTCCTGATACTGGGTGGGCAATGGCCACATACTGGCTGAAATTCCATAAAAAATGTCTTCCCACCATGGGTACTCAAACCAGTCCAAGTTTTATAACTCTAAATTGCTCGGCTACATCACAAATTCATAATGTATTGCTCAAATCCCACTTTTTAGGATAACAGATAAAAAGGTTTAACTTCTTCAGTCGTGGATATAAATGTAGTCCAGTATATTATTGTAAAATGTATGTGAAGGAATTTTAGAATAAAACCATATCCAAACTATGTTAAGCAAATAAGTAAATACTCAGTGCTTCACTTGAAAATATGATTTTTTTTATTGTTGAGGAACTCTGAATTATTAATAATAATATTTTATATTACGTGTATAATAATACAATATTTCTCTGTCTTTATTGGATCTTCTTTGCACAATATAATGCATGATCAATCATGTTAATTGTTATGACAGGTATTTGTTGTGTAAGGTATTTATTATTGTGTTTTGTTTTAAATGATCTAGGTGTAAACTTGGAATCAGAAATCAGCCTTATGTGGAATCGACTTTCTTGAAAGAAAAAGTAATTGATAAGGAAAATACACGAGAGAGAAAACAAGAAGAAAATCGTGAATGTATCAACCAGAAAAATGTTATGAGCTGATGCCAAAAATAAATAAAAAAATGGACAGGACCTCCCATAAAAAGACTGATGTATAATAATGAACTTTATATGCATTTGAAATAGAATTAAGTGTACCAGATTATTAGATTAGGGCTCTCAGTTTTGTGTTTAACTTTTCTTTTGTGTCTATTGTAATTATTCATAACTTTTCTTTTGTGTCTATTGTAATTATTTATAAATGGTGTTCCTTTATAGTAAAAACATTACTTAAACAGTGAATAGTAGTTGTGCATTTGTAAAATAAACCTCTAGTCTAGCAAATGACTTTATATGAACTCTGTACAAGTTCCTGAATCTGGTTTAATTTTCCTTATAATAACTCTTTGTGTCACTATTCCTCAATTTTTATTAAAAAATATCCCAGAGTCATTAGTTTTTATTTCCAGTTTTTACCTTTTTTTAAGTGTCTTTCCGGTTATATTACATATTTATATGTATTAGTGCTCTCAATATGTAATAAGTGTATTTTGGCAGAATCAATGTACGGTGACATATATGTATATAATTTTGTAAATAATATATATAATTTTATAAAAATATAATGTTTTGTATTTATGAAATGTCTTTTATTTATTTAAATGATGTCTTTATATCTCTCTACATATGCACAGTACTACTGAGGGGAGGAAATTACAATATTTTAAGCATAATAACCTAAAAGTAAAATCTGGGGGAGAGGGAAAGAAAAATACATTAATTAGATGGATTGAAGAAAGAAAGAAAAACTTGTTCTAACAAGTAAACTTTTTCTTAGTACTTTGTATATGTAAAGAGTATGCTGGCACATGTGATATGTTTGTTAACTTATTCCCTGTCATCACTGCATTGTTTTGCTGGCTTTGCAACCACATAAAAGTCTGAGTAGGGAATAGAAGCAGCAAACTGATATTTTGCCATTAAAATGTGGGTATTTGCTTATTTTTGGGCCAGCAATCTTTTTTTCAATTAAATTATAGTGTTGCCCTAATTATTCTCTTCTCTATTGAACAGTAAGTTGTCTTGTAGTAGTTAATAAGTATTGTTTTAACTCATTTTATGGTGTTTTTTTTTTAATCTAGCATGAACAAATTTGAGTATTGTTTTAACATAATTCATCAAATATCTCATTGTTGTTATGCTTATGGAAACGACTGCCCAAACTTCCTATACTCATTCAGAAGTTTGTCTGGACTTAGAGTTTAGCATGCAATGTTTTTCTTATAGAATTCTCAAAGGCTTGAGTTTGATACAGGGCATATGTTGAACTGGATTAGTAGGAGTATTCACTAGGATTAGGTTAGGTGTAATTCTCAATCTCAACTCTGGTAAGAAATCACCAAATGACTAGGACTGTAGGTTGCTGGTTAGATAATATCCATAAATTAGTAAAAACATAAAATGTTTATTAAATTTTTGTATCACAAACAGTAATATTGTCGATGTCCACTTAATAAAACACCTTGATTTAAGTAAAATTTTATCACTTCTTCTTAGACCAGTTTTGGAACTTCCTTTCAGTTCCATTCTCATGTGAGGTGAGGTAATAAAATTTTGATATTTTAATACTAGTTTAACGGTTCACACTGAAGGATATATTATATTTGAAGAGAGAAATTTTCACCCAGGCCAAATGCTCTACCAACTGAGCTACCGGGGCTAGTTCTGATCTAGATGCAAATCTCTCTCTTATATACGTTGTAAAATTTTGCCTAAATAATACTTCATAGTGTTACTTCCTAAAAAAGTGAAATTTCTTGATATTTCACTTGGTAACACTGATATGTCCACCGGTGTGGCCTCGAGGTAGCGTGCTGCCTTGTCATGCAGCAGGCCCTGGTCAGGACAGGCTCTTGGCTGAGGTTTCTTTTTTTTTTGGGGGGGGTTTTTCCTCACCTGTGAGACAAATGTCAGGAAGCTTAGGCCCCAACTGTCACCGAAAATCATCCAGCCATCATCAGCCTTTACCAGTGTGGAAAGCAACAGGAAGCTACCACACCTATAATTCTCCAGTAAACCTGCAAAGCATAGCATTAAAATGCTATGATTGCAGTGAGAGGCCTGCCCTCGATTTAATCAGATGCTGTTTGGCTCTCCCGAGCTAATACAGTATATTAATTTAAAAAGTCTGATTTATGAAATGTATCCTCGTTTTGTTAATATAAAATTTCATTCCAAGGAAAGATTCTGTTTGCTAGAGCAATATTCAAATTTTCATTTCAAACTAAATCCCTACTCCTAGTTGTCTGATTTTGCTGTTATACATTACATGTTTATCTTTTGATAATTGAAACATATATACAAAGTTTTTTTGTGAGAAAAAAATTGTGGCTAGTGGAATTTTCAGAGTTTCCATTAAAATTTCAGGTTAACAGCCATTCTTAATTGTCTGATTTTGCTGATTAACGAACTTGATCTTTTCTTATTCCAATGTTAGTGCTAATTTATCATTGCAAAAAAATAATTTTTCTCATTTATTTCAATGCAAAAAATAATGCAAGCAATTCTAAAGTTTTTGCTTCAGCTTAACCCTCACTTTAATAGTCATTTTGCTAGTTACTGAACTTGTGGTGCATACGTGTTTCCATGGTAATTTTTAGTGTCTAGTAAAGTAAGATCGATGAGGAGGATTTGAAAAAAAATAAATAAAAATCATGGATATTATCTCATTAACTGTTCTTTTGGAATTTGCTAAAATTGATTCAATAGATGAAATTTTATTTATACATCTAAACAAGAAGAAGAAAAAACTAAGGCACAATGTACTGGGTGAATGAGGAGAGCAGATAAGGATAGTAAGGCAGTATGGAACAGAGTTAGGGGATGATCATATATTTTGGACCACCTTAAATTAAATTGTGATAACTCTCTGTCCTTTGTCAAAAAAAAGAACTGTATGTAATATATTGTAGCAGCATGTGATAAGGAAACCCTGCGTGGTATCTTTACCTTGTCGTGATGGAGTGGCTTGCGTGCTTAAATGATCCTGAGAGCTATGCCAATAGGGTTATCCATGCCTGAATGGTCGAAGGTGGTAAGCCAGATGAAAAAAGTACCTTGGTCGAAATAGTGACGATCTTTCACCATAAAAAAACAACTGACAAGAAATGCGGACATGGGTTCAACTGGGGTAAAATTTTCCAGAGGTCAAATAGTTCTCTGGGCGGGGGGACTACTTCAGGGAACTCATGCCAAAGGCTCAAACACAGGGACATGTTCCTAGGAACATGGAATGTTAGGACTTTATACAATAGCGGGGACTAGAGATATTAACGCGGGAATTAGATAGATCGCCCTTGGATTATAGTCGCTTTACAGGAGAAGGTAATCAGGTAGCTTTGCATTATACTATGGGGGTACAGAAAGACATGAATTTGGAACAGGTTTTTTAAATTTGTTAGTGATAGGATATGATTCATTGTGTATTGTGAATGATGATTCATTGCATTTGAATGTGGGACCAAAACAGTAAGGTAAAGGAAGGATTTATGCTTGGATGGGAAGGAAACCTAAATTAGCTCAGTGGTCAAGAGCATCAACATTGAAAGCTGAAGGTTCAGGGTTCGGTTCAGGCATAAATTTTTCTCTTTTCCATTTGATTACAATAATTTAGTTGTGTACTTTAATATACTTATTTCTATCATAGTAACAGCTCTGTGGCTTTTACAACGTACGTTAGCGTTCATAACCAATGGAAAAGGAGCATGTCACGTGGTTTTTTTTACAAGGATCACTTTGAGAGAGAACAAGATTTAGGTTGGTCTTTCACGGATTAGAGTACTTAAATTGCGTTAGGTTAGCTTTTAGATTTGTTCAATAGCATGTATAATGTTGGCTGCATCGCGATATTTCATAAAGCAAACTGCTTCGCGTTTGTTGGCACATGCGCATGGTGTCTGCCTGGGACTTTGAAAAAATTCTCATTGCACTTAATGTAAAGATTATTCATAAGTTAGGTTAGCTTTTAGGTTATACATGTATTCTAATAAATTATATTACAAGATTTTGTTATAAATAAGTGGCTCTATTTATTGAATATTTTGTGAGGGCTAATTCGCCGTTGTTCATTTTTGAGAAGTACATATGACGTATCGATGTTCGATTCAAAAGAACCATTTTATTTTTTTTAAGAAACTTTATGTGAGGATGTGATTTTTATTAAATTTAAAACTCTTTGCTATGTAATTTTGGAAATACAGCATTGCACATTTATCACAATAAAATATTTATTAAATTTTCACATCTGTATTCATGAAAGGTTGTTTCATCCTGGACCAATGTCTGAATATTGAATCTGAAGTCACGACCACAATGACAGCCACTTACTTTAGGTAATATAGGGAATAGTGCTTTATACATTGTTATTTTACAGCTTTGTTTCTCGATGGTCCGTAAATTTATTTCATGTTTTCATCTATGACGTCCCTAAGCTTCACTTTAAAACCAAAATCATCTCAAGAAATTCAGATGTCCACTTTTTGCGATATATTCATAAGTAAAAAACCTTGGCTCAAGTTTTGATTAATTTCCACGTGATTTTCCATAAGATATTCTTGTAATTCTGTTGTATGTATTTCTTGTGTCTTTACTAACATTTCATACTATTTTAAACATTTTACAGCTCAAGTTCAGTGTTTGTCAATTGCAATTTTCTATACAACATTCTGGCCTGAGGTTCACAAACCGTCCCACACGATTTTCCATCTAACTTTCTTATGCCACTGATGCACTAAATACTTTTCAGCCATATTTCTGGTTACGGCGCAGAAAGTGAAAATCCGAATTTCGGGATAATTTTGGTTTTAAAATTAAGCTTAGGACCACTACACATGAAAACACAAAGAAAAATATTTGCGGATCATCCACAAACAAACGTTTTATCAGCACTACAAAATACACATTTCACTAGTTTACTGTACGAGACATCCCCTTTTCGATACAAATTTGGTATTAAAATAAAGCTTAGGATCAGTAAAGATGAAAACACAAGAACGTTTGCGGATCATCACTAAAGAAACTACGTTAGAGTAATAATTTCTTATACATAATTAGGTTAGCTTTTAGTTTCTTACACATATAGTGTAAATTATTAACATACCTCCAAAAATTAATATTGTCTAAATGTCATTCTATTTATTATTTTCACAGGTTAGAGTTATTTAAATAAGTTGGGTTAGCTTTTAGGTTATTATACATGTATTCTAATAAATTATAATACAAATTTCGAAGATTATGTATAAATACGTGACATCTATTTATTGAATATTTTGTAAGGGCTAATTTGCCGTTGTTCATTTTCGAGAAATACGTACAATCAATTCAGTTAGACCATTCTTTGGCTCAACTACACTTTTACTTACGCTTGATTTTTCAGTAAACTAAATCTCATTTCCTCCCATAGTAATAGCCTATGTTTTGCATACATATAACTGGTAGAATAATAGTTTTATGTATTATTAGTATAACGTTTTTTGGAAGGAGTTGGGACGTATAGAGTCGCTGCAATGCATAATAGCACGCATTTCCTGAATTGAGCCTATATTTAATTTCTTTGAAGCCAGAGGGAAAAATGCCCAGTTGTAGGCCAAGAATGAGGTGGGAGAATAGCATTAACTCTTCTTTGATGGAAGTAGATTATACAGGAAATGATTGGAAAGCATTAGCTGAGGATAGGGATGTATGGAGAGCTTATGTACGTGCGGCCATGAACCTACGTGTTCGATAGTGCCAGTGAGTAAGGAAGTAAGTAAGTTTAATTTCTTTGTGCATGTTATTCCTATTTGGAAGCCTGAAGTAAGATAGGTCTGCCCTATGACTGGTTGACCCAGTTGTGGGCTGTTCTTCTGTTCCCCTTTATAGGAGGAACCCGGGGTTCCAAGACACAGTCCATTTGTCTCAGTTAATTTTGGAGTATTGATTTAAGTATCCGTGATGATATATGGCTTTCCATGACCAGCGTCAGCAAGTTCCCAGATACTGTTGTGTTTGATTTATTGTTATTTATGGATCAGAGTTTGTTCTTTGATTTCACGTCGGTGAGCAGCGATGGCTCTAATTATCGTTCGTAGGTATTTGAATTCAGGCACTTCCTAAAAATTTCCCTCATTTGTCATTAGCTGTCGTAGATTGTCTATATGTATTTTTAATTCTTATAATTGTTCTGGCATACAGGCTTTGAATTGCTCTTATGTGATTTGGAAGATCTCGTTGTTTCATTATATACCTAATTTTATTTTTGTTCAATTTATCAAAAGTAGTCCACCGCCGTGGCCTCGAGGTTGCTTGCTCCCTTGTTACGCAGCGGGCCCGGGCTCGATCCGCGGTTAGGGCAGTTTTTTCTGGGTGAGGTTTTATCGGGGTTTTGTCTCGTCTGTAAGACAAATGTCAGGAACACTTAAAGGCCCAAATTGTCCCCGAAATCATAAGGCCATCATCATCTTAATCGTCCATCGAAGTGGGAAGCTACCACAACTATAATTCCCTAGTAAAGCTGCAAGCATAGCATGAAAATGCTATGATTACAGTGAAGAACCTGCCTTCGGGCAGAATTACTATGAATGGATTGTCAAAAGTGAATTACTCCTTTGGGGATATCTCTGTTTCGCAGTTTTGGAAAGTGGGTTATCGTCTGTTAAAGTTATCGCTGGTTACTACCACTGAGGTTACTACTGAACATAGAGAAACTTCGAAGACTACCGAAGAGCGTAGTGGGTTACCTCTGTTCGCAGGGCTGTTCTCTATGGTGATCGGCCATGACAGTTCATTCTGTATGTTAGTGAATGATTCTAATGTTGTGGTAGAGAAGAAAATGACGTTTTACGGAAAAGTAAGTAATATATCTATATTATCTGTGAATTATTAACTGGCTGTTATGAACATTGTCTTATAACTGACTGAGGTAGGTTTTATGTCTCACAATTCTACACTTACACTCTTGATGCACTAAACACTTGTAAGCACGTTTTGTACTGTTTTAAACATTTGCCAATGACCTTCAAGCTTTCTTTACAATATTTTATATTTACGTAAAACATGATCGTGGATAAATTACTTGTTTGCTACTTTCCCATGTTCCAACGTTGCCACCATTCGAAAATAATTTCACAACCATATTTAGTGTTAGTGTAATGTAAAATTAGTTTAATAGTTTATTAAATAGTACGCATGTAAATTGTTTTTTTTAGGTTAGGAAATGGGAAGTTGGTTTACGTCCATTTTTTAAGCATTTGGGAGTAAATAATGTGCATGTAAATTGTTTTCTTTAGTTAGAAAATGGCACATTAGTTAACTTTTTTTTTTAATGCATTTGGAAATTTATTCCCAAACATGGTAACGCCGACGGAAGAAGTCGGGGAAAAAGTCGGTTTTATGTCTCTCAGGAATTCTTCTAAGTTCCACAGAATCGCAGCGCGGATGCGCGAGTTGCCGTAATGGTTAATATAGACTCCGGTAGTCGGCGTTACCAACTTTGGGAATAAATTTCCAAATAAAAAAATGGACGTTAACTAACTTGCCATTTTCTAACTAAAGAAAACAATTTACATTCATATTATTTCTTCCCAAATGCTTAAAATGGACGTAAACCAACTTCACATTTTCCTAATGTAACAAAGCAATTTACATGTGTAGTATTTAATGAACTATAAACTAATTTTACGTACACTAACACTAAATATGGTTTGAATTTATTTTCAAATGGTGGCAATGTTGGAACAACATGGAAAAGTAGGCAAGGAAGTAATGTATCCACGATCATGTTTTACATAAATATGTAAATATAAAATATTGTGAAGAAAACTTGAAGATCGTTGCAAAATGTTTAAAACAGTACAAAACGTGTTTACAAGTGTTTAGTGCATCAGTGGCATAAGAATGTAAGTGTAGAAATGTGAGAGACATAAAACCGACCACATCTCTTGGAAGAATTCATCTGAGACATATAACCGACTTTTTCCATCCTTTCTTTATTTCCCAAATATGAAATTGTTACTTGCAATATGGTAAAAATATCTAGCAAAATCGGTTACATTTTATATAACGTATGTAACAGGTTTTTGTTTATCGATTTTGTAATAGTTTGTGTAGTTAATTAGTATCGGTAAACGAATATTGCAAATTTTACATTTTAAAAATTAACTATTTGCATTCCAAGTAGCTGAGAGATGTCAATATCACACACCCACCCACCTGTTTGCATATATTTCGATGATATAATTAATTTGTTAATGTATAGCGTGACAGCCCACAAATTATCAATTCAGAGGTCCTGGGTTCAAATCCTGCTCAGGCGTTTATTTTTCTTTTCATGTCATATATTTATATATCAAAAGGAAATTAATCTAAACTTCAACCCCAAGTTTCTTACCTAGGACAAAAATTTGGCTGTGGTGTATAATACTGTCGCACAATTTTCATCGTCTAATATTCTTCTGCCACTGATGCATTAAACACTTTTGAACCATTTATAATAACGTTTGGTACTATTTTAAACATTTTGGAATCATTTTATAAACATTTCTTACGATTTTTATATATTTCTAAATTACCCAAATACCGTAACATCGTGTTCTATAGGCGTGGAAATGCTTCATGTAACATCTGCTAGGCGACTCTCACATCGCAATTAACCAAACATTTGAAAATAATTCAAAACCATATTTTGTAAAATGTACATAAAAATAGTTTATAGTTTAAATAATGTGCAAGTAAATTGTTTTGTTAGGTTTAGAAATGGGAAGTTAGTTTATGTTCCATTTTTTTTTTTTTTTTTTTTGCATTTGGTAATAAATAATTATGCATGTTTCAACTGTTTTGTTAGGTTGGGAAATGGGAAAGTTAGTTTACGTCCATTTTTTAGCGTTTGGGAATTTATTCCGAAAGTTGGTAATGCCGACTTACGAGCCATCTAGGGGAAGCTAATATTAACATTTTGAGCAACTCCAACTCGCGCATGCTCACTGCGATTCTATAGAACTTAGAAGAATTAATTTGCGTTGGTTTATTTACCTTATCTGAAAATTTTGTCCTTGATGCCCTCTATATGGGTATGCTGCAAAAAGTGGACATCCAATTCATTTGAATATATTTTTGGTTATAAAATGAAGCTTAGGACCACTAAACATGGAAACAGAAAAAAAAAAAGAAGAAAATTGCGGACCATCCAGAAACGAAGCAGTAAAATAACACTCGGCTGATATTCCCATTAAACACACTGAGAAATTTTTCATAGTCCCGAGGCAGACACACACACGTGGTGCACCGATAGGATTTTATTTTCAAATTAATTCCCACCATTTACAACAAATTTTTACATTTTTTCTAGCGTTTATTGAACACTATTTGACTACTATATTTAACTATATACGTAACATGAAGACATAGGCAGCTATATTGATTTTAAAGAATATTCTACACAACAGTTCAGCCAACATAGGTTATGTACTTTGAGAATTTGAGAACATACTTGTTTATTTTTGGGCATTGCATTCTTTCACAAATTGCATTATATCCTGTTCGCTCTTAAAGGAATGCTTGTCAAAAAACAAAACCATGTGACCTGCTTCGCTTTTTCGTTGGTTATCGCACAGCAATGTACATTATACAACAATATCCTTCTGGCCATTTGCAACCACAATTGCTGTCACTTTTGACAGGGAGATGACACAGCAACCGAAGATTCGATACTTAACTAACATTTTGTTTCATGAGAATCGACTGAGGCATGACTCAAAAGAATCACCCATATGTAATAAACTATTTTAAATTATAATTATTGATTAGGTATATTTTAAGAATATTTTGTATGTTTTGAATATTATTTATTTGATTTCATGAAGAATAACAAGCATATTCAGAGCACATACTTTTAAATATAATGAAGGGAACTACTTTTTCGCATATTTATTGGTTCTAAAATGTTGCGTCTCTGTCCATAACCAATGGGAAGCGAGCAGGTCACAAGGTTTTGTTTTGACGAGGATCACTTTAAGAGCGAGCGAGCAGGGTTTAGGTTAGCATTTAGGTTGGTCTTTCACAGGTTAGAGTACTTAAATTGCTTTAGGTTAGATTTTAGATTTATTAAATAACATGTATAATGTTAGCTGCATCATGATATTCCATAGAGTAAACTACTTCGCGTTTGTTGGCGCATGAGCGTGGTGTCTGCCTCGGACTTTGGAAAAATTCTCTCTGCGCTTAATGGAAAGATTATTTATAAGTTAGGTTAGCTTTTAAGTTATTATACATGAATTATAATAAATTATTTTACAAATTTTGAAGATTACATTATAAATAAGTGGCTCTATTTGTTGAATATTTTGTGAGGGCTAATTTGCCGTTGTTCATTTTTTAGAAGAACATATGATGACGTATTGATGTTCGATTCAGTTGAACAATTTATTTTGTTAAGAAACTTTATGTGAGGATGCGATTTTTATTAAATTTAAAACTCTTTGCTACGTAATTCGGGAAATACAGCAGTGCACATTTAACGCATACAATAAATATTTACTCTATTTTTTGCATCTTTATTCAATTAAACTTATTTTCATCCTGGACCATTGTCTGAATATTGAATCTGAAGTAACGACCAGAATGGCAGCCACTTACTTTAGGTAATATAGGGAATAATGCTTTATACGCTTGGTTATTTTACAGCTTTGATTCTGTATGGTCCGCAAATTTTTTTCATGTTTTCATCTTTGACGTTACTAAGCTTCACTTTAAAACCAAAATTATCTCGAAATTTGGATGTCCACTTTTTGCGATATATTCATAAGTAAGAAACCTTGGCTCAAGTTTAGATTAATTTCCCACTTGATTTTCCATACCATATTCTTGTAATTCTGTTGCTGTATGTATTTCTTCTATCTTTACTAACATATCATACTATTTTAAACGTTTTACAGCTGGCAAGACCAGTGTTTCTCAATTGCAATTTTCTATACAACATTCTGGCCTCAGGTTCACGAACCGTCCCATATGAATTTTCCATCTAACATTCTTATGCCACTGATACACTAAACATTTTTAAACCATTTATAATAATGTTTGGTACTATTTTAAACATTTTGCGAACCATTTTACAAACATTTCAGGTTATGGCGCAAAAAGTGGAATTCCCGAATTTTTAGATAATTTCAGTTTTAAAATGAAGCTTAGGACCACCAAATATGAAAACAAAAAAAAAAAAAAATTTGTATCATCTACAAACAAAGCAGTAAATTAACATTTTATAAGCACTACAAAATACACATTTCACACTACTTTTACTGTACGAGACATCTCCTTTTCGATATACAATTTGCTATTAAAATGTAGCTTAGGATTACTAAAGATGAAACCTCAAGAATATCTGTGAATCATCACTAAAGAAACTATGTTAGAGTAATAATTATTATACATGATTAGGTTAGCTCTTAGTTTCTTACACGTATACTATAATTTATTAACTTACCTTCAAATTAATATTGTCTAAATGCCATTCTATTTATTACTTTTACAAGTTAGAGTTATTTAAATAATTTGGGTTAGCTTTTAGGTTATTATACATGTATATGTAATAAATTATATTACGAATTTCGAAGATTATGTATAAATAAGTGACATCTATTTATTGAATATTTTGTAAGGGCTAATTTTGCTGTTCGTTCATTTTCAAGAAATAAGTACAATGGTGTATCGATTATTATCGACATTCGATTCAGTTAAACCATTCTTTGGCTCAACTACACTCTAACTTACGCTTGATTTTTCAGTTTATTATTGTAATCTAAAGCTCTTCTTCTGTATTTACTAACACTATTTAATATTTTAAACTGTTTCAAACAATTTTTATAAGATTACTATACAATTATGAAGTATTTATTTAAATACGCAAATCACAATATTATGACACTGTTAGACAATATTGTGATGCTAACTGCTATTTTCTCCACAGAGTATATTGCTTAGTCTATTATTTTTCTATCGCTGGTTGAATCTGTGTTAGAGAGTGATAACTAAGTGTACACCTATTTTTAATAAGCGTTGGGGTAATTTTAATACTATATTGATATGTTTTTTAACATAGATTTGGGGATTTATTGCAAAGATGTTGATCATTTAAATTTCATAGCGACGGATAGTAATCGAGGATGATAATCATTATGTGGTTTGATTGTGGGTTATCGATGGCTCTATATCTCTCTGGTGCATGCACAACTGGGGGGGTTGGTTCTATAGAACTTTGAACATATTTCATGCAAGATTAAGTGGAAGTTTTTTCCCATTTTTTTCTTATGAAACTCTATGTTAGGATGTGATTTTTATTCAATTTCAAACTCTTTGCTATGTAATTTTGGAAATATAGCATTTGGAATTACAGCAGTGCACTTCATCACTCCAGGGATTAGACAATTGTCCGTTCCGACTTCATAATCCATCAGCTCGTCGTCTTCCGACTTCATAATGCATCAGCTCGTCGTCTTCTAGGTCTTCCATCATCATGTCTTCCTCTTGAATATGACGCCACGACCAAAATGACAGCCAGTTTCTTCAGGTAATATTTAACAGCTTTGTTTCATCAGGATGTTTTTTCATGTTTTCATCATTGACATTCCTAAGCTTCATTTTAAAACCAAAATTATCTCGAAATTCAGATGTTGACTTTTTGCGCCGTACACCATCCATTTCCTACGATTTCTTAAACATTTATAAATTAAATGCTAATATTGTGCATCGAGTTCTATAGACGCACAAAATTCTTTCATGTAACATCCGCTAGGTGGCTCTCAAATCGGAGTTACCAACATTCACAAATAATTCCGATATTATCAAGAAATTGGGTTCCGATGGGACTAGTTAGTGTTACAAGAGATTAGTGTTATAATATTTATTAAATAATGTGCACGTAATTTATTTTGTTAGAATTAGGAATGAGGGTAAGTTAAATGTATATCCATTTCTAATAAACGTTCGGGAATTTATTGCAAATGTTAGCCCTATCTTTACTAGGGAATTGTAGGTGTGGGTAGCTTCCTCACATCGGTGAAGGATAATGGTGATGGCCATATGATTTTCGGGGACCATTTGGGCCTTAAAGTTTTTCCTTCCTGACATTTGTCTTATAGCGTGAGGAAAAACCCCAATAAAAACCTCACCCAGAAACACTGCCTCCGACTCGGGGATCGAACCGGGGCCTGCTGTGTGACAAGGCAGCATGCTACCTCGAGACCACGGCGGTGGAACAGTTTCACTATTAGTATGGTAAAAATGGAAAAAAAATGTATAGTGTAACAATGTCATAAGAAATGTTGTATGAAAAAAAAACCCATAGAGTAAGTCAGTTTAAAAGTTCAGCTCTTTCGAATTACAATACGCAGTGCTAATTGACTTAATTACTTAATGTATGTGTCAAAGATATTATGAGTCCACCCCACCATTGCACTAATTTTAATAAGCAGTTTTTAAATATATTTAATTAATGTTGGGAAGTAAACATTATGAGTAATAATCATTTTAAAAAATCATCGGAGAACATATTGTTTAAATAACTCACCTCATAGGATTCATGCTTCCATGATATCGCGATTTCAAACATATACGGAGTTATGGCTGACGATGAACATGATTATGTTTGAAATCGGCGATATCATGGAAGCATGAATCGCTATGAGGTGAGTTTATTTAAACAATATGTTCTCCGATGATTTTTAAACAGTTTTTGTAATGTTGAGTTTTAGAATTGTTTTGGGGGAAACACAGGACCAAAGTCCATTGCATTATTTTTATAGTCATTATATATATACCATTTAGTTTCCTAACAGGTACCTACTACCTTCTGAAGATGATGATGATTTGGAAGCCCTTCGCCTTGCAGCTCTGCAGACATTAAGGGTCTAAACCATCTTCATCAATTCCGAATCATATTACTGACTCAGTTGTTCAAGCACACAATGCTGGTTTGCATGATGGAGAAGACTGACCAAATGACACACAGTCAGCTTCTGGAGCTGAGGAAGAAAAGATGAAGAGAGTGATCGGATGTGGTGTTAAGTAGTAGTATGAGAGATAGACTTCGATAAGCTCATATCCGAGCTGGTGAAGAGGAAATAAAAAGGAATGATTCAAAGGGTACCATTGGAGAGCAATAATGTTTAAATCCAAATCCAGAATCTCAGAAAAAGACAAGAGAGTTCAGTGTTTAAATCGGAATCTAATGCCTGTGGTAGTAAGACTCAGAAAGGTCAGGGAGGTGTTTTCTACTTTAAAAAGCAGTATCTGTTTCATCAAATGCAATAAAAGATTATGATGTTGTTAACACAGTTGGAAGAGAACGGTAAGCTTAGATAAGCTCATATCCAAGCTTGAAGAGGAAAGTGAAAAAGGATGATTCAAAATGTACTTGAGAGCAATAATGTTAATCCAAATCCAGAATCTCAGAAAAAGACAAGAAGTTCAGTGTTTAAATCGAAATCTAATCCCTGTGATAGTAAGACTCAGGAAAGGTCAGGGAGGGTGTTTCTACTTTAAAAACAGTAATCTGATTCACATCGGAAATTCAGCAAAAGAAAAGAAGAAAAAAGACTCGCATAAAAAATGATGTAGGCAATGATAAATGATTTGTCTAAGTCGACAAAGGCTGTCGTTGCCGAAGCTTGTATGTCCGTCAGTTCACATGCATCAAATAATCATGAAGACATTTTACGTGATAAAGGTAAGGGGCTGTAAAGTTCATCAGGTGCACCACATAATAGTAATTCTAATCCCCATAAGACTGATTCTGATTTTCAAAGACATTATCTATCTCCCAAATTAAATAGAAAATCAAGATCTCGATCAAACTCGCGACTGCACACTCAATCTCGTTCAAGATCGGGACCACAGAATAGTATTTCCTCCTTCAAAAGAAATAGATGCTCTCCTTCTCCGCGGAGGTAATATAATTAGTCTCTCTCTCCATAAGAAGTCAAATGCTAAGGTCTCCAAGAAATAGATCACCAAGAAGCAGATTGTCAAGATCGCCAATTAGGTTTCCCAGATCTAGATCCTCCATCCCATTGAGAAAAAGATGTTCAAGATCTCCTATGAGAGATGGTTTTTCCATCACAAGCCTCCTTCCAGGAAGTCTAGAGTTTAATAATGTTCGTCCCAAGATCTTCAATTCTCCACTTGCTTCACACGACATTCTGATTCAAATATTTACCGAAGTAGAAGTCCCAGACATGCTGTTTCTGATCCTAAAATGGTCAGTATTGGAAGGCAAAGACGGACGGAGGTTTGAATCAAAAGTACCTGTTATATCCGCTGAGCCTAAGAAAATATATGCTGAAGGCTGGTCCCCATCATCACCTTATCACTGCAACAATTAGCAGATGTAAAGCAAGAGGAAGATCCAAAAATGGCAATATTGGAAGCAAGAAAGACGGAGGTTTGAATCAAAGATACCAATGTATAAATATCCTGATCCCTAAGAAAATAACGTTTGAAGGCTGCTCCCCAGTCGTGGGGTCACCTGCACAATTAGCAGATGTAAAGCAAGAGGAAGAAATTGTATATAGAAATAACTCTGACTCTGCTTGAAGAAAGTGATATTTTAAATGAAGAAGAGGAAACAACAGCAGCCACTGAAAAGTCTGCTTCTACTTTTGACAACAAAGGTCGATTTAAATCTAGCACAAGTACTCAAGGATCTGGAAGTGCAAAGGTAATGTATTTTTTTTAAATAATTATGTAATCTATATACTTGGTGTAAATGATATAAGCTGTTTCATTTTCACAGTTTGTGTATCTTAGCAAATCTAACAAAAAAAGGTCAAAAAACTTTTTTTGTCTCTCACACTTTATTTTATTTGAAATGTGAATCTTTTTAAGATTGATGGAATCTGAATTTTTATTTATAGTTTAATTTCAACCCTTCTACATACTATATACTTGTAATTACAGTTAAGCTCTTGAGTTTAGTTGCACAGAGTGAAATGATGGAAACATTACTTAACTTGTTTTATTATGTCTGACTTCAATACTGTGAAGTACACTGCAAGAGATCATATGATTGTCGTAAGCACACCATAAACAAAACTACTGCAGTTATTACTATAATATTGAATTGAAATAAGTCTATTACCCTTTCCATAAAACATAAATGTGAAACGAAACTGTTTGCTGGGAAAACCTGAGTAATTAGAAACAAAATTTATTATTCATTTTTGTGTTCAGTTATTTGTCAAAATATTTCTGACTGCTTTTATCATTTACATCCTGTATATAAAAATGAATATATGTTTTAGCATAACTCTGGAATGTTTGAACAATTATAACGAAACTTACTGTGGATATGACTTACAATATGGAAATGATACCACGTGGGGCTAAGGCTCTGGCACCCCAAGGGAATGACATGTAAAAAGAAATTTTAAAATGTCCGATATTATGTTAAAACCTATAGTTTTCAGGGTTGCTTAGATGTAAAATTGTTATTAAGTCAAAGATCAGCCGCCATCAGCATGAGGGTGGGAGGAGGGATGAGAAATAAAATGTTCAAAATGACTGTGATTAGTGTTGAATGCATAGTTTTTGGGATTGCTAAGCTTATTGGTGACGGACCTGATGACATTTAAATTCAAGTAGAATCAAATAGAACTCTGTAGACCCTTTGGAAACTTTTAGAAATGAATAGAACTATGTATACTCTTTATTTGTTCGATGAAACAAATGAACATCATTTCAGTCAGTATTGCCATTTTACAAAAATTGTGTCACAATACTTTTTTGTAACATGAAGTTATTCATTTTTATTTCGCTTTGTGATTAAATAATTACTGTTTGTATAAGCTTATTATTTATGTGCGTGTAATTTTTATTGATTTTTGTCCTTGTGTATTTACTTGTAAAATTATTAAGTTTGTCTTGCTTTATTATTCATATGTTGGCAAAAGTTGAGTGCATTTTTACGAATAGTACAGTACATATACTATAATGTCTTATTTCCTGATATTCTTGTTAGATCATAAAGTACTCAAATGAGATATAATATGAGATAAATACTATTACCCCATGGCGTGACAGGTCTCTAGGGTCCTTGGTCTATAAGCCAGCTACTGATTTCATATCTACATGTCAGCTAGAGAGGCGATTGATCATCCAGGCTGTATAGTAGTGACACATGTTCAACTTGTTTCTTGCCCTCCCCCGTGCTGTTATGGCAGGTTGTCTCAATTTGGAATGACAGTTTATTGTAGCTACCCAAATTCCTTATGATAATACTTGGGTTAACATCGTTCCTATAGGTTCCAAGGCATGATAACTTGGACCACTTGGCTACGGCATGAGACATATGTAAATATATTGATGGGAAATTAAAAGATTTGTAACGTACATTTTTATAACAAATCGACAACTTTTCTTATAAGACTTGAGCCATATTTCTTAAACATTTACAAAATGTAAAAAAAAAATTAATTGGGTATTTGTTAGCATGTAACAAAACACAATGAGGTTTTATTGAAACAATCATTAAATGAATAAAATTTTATTTACACCTCACCTCATATTTTGTATCCTGTTCAGGACTAAATTTGAGGAACCTTTCTCATCTAGAAACTAGCTTGGAAAGGATACAAAAATGTGAGATGAAATGTAAAATGTGTTTAAATTTACTATTACTTCAATATGTTATAGTGAAAAAATTATGTTCTTCAAAAAGTTATTACTTATTTTGTAGGTTCATACTATATTACCATTTTCCAAACATCTTGGTGAACCTAAGACCTCCGCAAGAGATAATGAGACTGGATTTAAACACAAAAAATCAGTTCCAAAGAAAAACACACCAGAAAATTTAATGGAACCAAAGGAAGGTAAGACTTACTTTAAACTTTGTAGGAAGTAATACTTAGTGATGTTACAACATATGAGGTCAGGTGATTTAAAATATCTAAAATAATAAAAAGCAGTGTTGATGTACCGTATATCTCGGCAGACAAGATGATAGTTGAACCATAAAAAAGCCCCCAAAATCCAGGGTCATCATATAGGACAGATATATGCTAAAAAACTTTGACAAAAATCTATACCTTGTCTTATCTAAAGGTCGCCTTATCTGCCGAGATATACGGTATTTATATTAAATTAATGTTGGGAAGTAAACATTATGAGGTATAATCATTAAAATTCTTTGGTGAACATGTTGTTTAAACAATATGTTCTCCGGTGAATTATACGGTATTTGTTTAGACTTTCAATTAGAATTTTTTTTAAAACTCGGGAGAAATAATTTGTGCAAACTGATATAGTGTATTTACTTTTTATAAGCTTAGTTATCAATTTTATGTAAGGTAATAATGCTGAAAAATCCTAGTGCTCTAAATTTCAGCTTTTTTAAGTAGTAATTTTATATTAACAGAATATTGTATTGTGGGAAATAAATTCACCTTAAATTTAGATATTAAAACAGATTGTTCAACAATTGTGTTAAAGTTCTTGATGTTTTATTGGTAACTATTGGACCTAGCAGATGTTGTCTTGCCCGAACGTTCAATTCTCGTGTCATGGCCGGACGATAAAAATGTTACTTTTTTCCCATAAAATTTCACTAATTAATAAGTTTGCATCAATACTCCTCACTGCCATCTGTTGTGGCTCAAGGAGTATGCATTATGACGTCACATTGTTGTTGCGTGGAATGTCGGTAATGCAAATGACTATGCACCTGACATAAAAAAATCCTAATACTCGATCGCAGTGCCACCTACCGAGTCCAATTGTGAATCATAACCATCCAGGGACTCACTCAAACACACACAAAATTTAATCAAAATCGGTCCAGTCGTTTTAGGCAGTTTTTAATTTCGGATTTCAAGTAAATTTCCACTTCCAATTGTCTGATTTCACTCACTTTTGGATAATATCTACCACAGTTTATTTTATAGGATATACTGAGTTTTGTTGTTAAACATCGAAAATTATGACCGTTAGAGCAATATTTAAATTTTCATTTCATTTGAACTCCTACGCCTAATGGTTTTAGAGGGTCCAATTGAGAATCTAAAACATCGAGAGACAGACTCAAACACAAAAATTTTCATAAAAATACGTGCATTTGCATTTATCATTGTTCCTAAATATGTAAATTTTTTCACTTTTTGTAGATTTAAGCCTGATAACATAATATTCCAATCATCGTTATGGTTTGTACATAATTTCATGACTGCTGTTTTCTCGATATTTATTTTTAAATACTTATTTAATACATGGCTACCCCGCAAAATTAATTTATGTGCTAACGGTTTGTATGTAAAGTCTCAAATTATAATAAATATAGGCACATCAAAGACCGAAGCTATTTTAATAAATAGAGGTGTAAGACAAGGGTGTAGTTTATCACCTGCCCTTTTTAATTTATATATTAATGACATCATCCAAAATTGGAAAAGTATTGTTAATATAGGTATAAGAATGGACCGTTTTGAGATATTAAACAGTTTAATGTATGCTGACGATGTGGTTATTATTCAAGAATATGAAAATAATATGCAGTACTCTTTACATCAATTAAATCAGTTATGCCAAGAATATAATTTTAAAATATCAAAAGAAAAAACAAAAATAATGGCATTTTGGTGAAACGAACATATAATATCAAAATTCGTAATAGACAACAAACCTCTGGAACAAGTAACAAATTTTAATTATTTGGGTTGTAATTTTACTATAAACACAAAAAACTGAAAGAGACATACATATGAAACTGTCGAAATTTCAAATGATATGTGGAACTATATACAAAACATTAAAGAATGAAACAAGAAGAGATACTAGATTGAAGTATTATAAAACATTGGCAGTTCCTGCATTACTTTATGGGAGCGAAACTTGGTAAAGTCCAAGAAATTGCAAAGTAGAATACAAAGCGCAGAAATGAACTTCCTTAGTAGAACAGAAGGCTGCAAAAGATTGGATCGGATAAGACATGAAGATATTAGAACAGAGTTAAATATACATATATATATCAATTGGATGAGAAAATCAGAGAATATAGAGAGAAATGGTTTACACATGTGGAAAGAATGAATGTAACAAGATTACCAAGAGCAGCATTCAACAAAAAGCCAAGAGGTTCAAGGAATGTAGGAAGGCCAGTGAAAAGATGGACAGAACAACTGTGAGGCGGAACAGGCAATTTGCCTAGCCCGTGAAGTGAAGAAGAAATATTTATGTGTTGCAGAGAAAACGGATGGAAGACGTGTATTGGTATTGAAGAGACCACCTGTAACAGAACAAAGAATTCCTTCAATTATTGTGACTATTCCTAAAGGTCAGTAAATAATGTATAATTATTGAGAATTTTGGTATTGTGAGTGTGTGCTACTGTAAAGGTATATTACTTAAATATGTCTGCTGTGCTAGCTGAGACGGGTTGGATACTTGCTTCCTGAATAATGGATCTTGATTTGATACCCAAATTAGTTTTGAGTTTTAATTGTAAATTTTGGCTAGCAGAGATGGTAGTGTAAATTATTATTATTATTATTAACTGCTAGATTGTGCACTAGATGCCTGGTTTAAAAGGAATGTGGTGCCGTTTGTGATCAACCCCCTAAGTCCTTTCAATAAGAGTACATTATGGGCCAGTGCCACATTTAGCCTTGTTCTTTCTCTTCTTCATCTCTCATACAATAACCCTTATACTACACACAAACACTTAAATATGCTATTGTAATCAATGGTAAAGAGAAAATGTTATGCCTGAACCAGGTATTGAACCCTGAACCTTCACCTTTTCTGGCAAGGAAGACTGAAGTAACTCAGTGATCTAGAGCATTAGCACTTAAAACTGAAGGTGTTTTTTACGATTTAGGGTCAGTTTCACCAACAGAGGTAACTGTTTTACGCTGGTTTAAGCCATACATTATACAGGGGGAAACTGGTGCAATACAGTTATCTATGTTGGTGAAACCAACCGTTAATCTTTACAATTAATTATGATAGTTTGATTCTGTCCACCGCTGTGGTCTCGAGGTAGTGTGCTGCCTTGTCACGTAGCGGGCCCAGGTTCGATCCCCGGTCGGGGCAGTTTTTCTGGGTGAGGTTTTTATTGGGATTTTTTCTCACCTGTAAGACAAATGACAGAAAAACTTTATGGCCCAAACGGTCCCCGAAATCATATGGCCCATCATCATCATTATCCTTCACCGATGTGGAAAGCAACAGGAAGCTACAATTCCCTAGTAAACCTGCAAGCATAGCATGATAAATGCTATTATAGCAGGTAAGGACTGCCTTCGGAGCAGAATTAGTATGGATGGAATTGCTGTAATTAATTAACTTATTTCAATCATAGTAATAGCTTTAGTTGTTTAATATTACACTCATTCTTTGCAATATAGAATACACATAGTCAACAACAGATTGAAGAAGAGAATTTTACACCTGAAACTGGGATTTAAACCCAAGACATCTGCATCAAATAAGAAGGCAGACCTTTGCCAACA